>JAFBJQ010000578.1:66054-88548 GCA_016785345.1 Trinectes maculatus | reverse complement strand
ATGATTCGCTCATCATGCAGGATACTCAAAACGTTTGCTAAGAAGATGAAGATGCTGTGTTGCAAGGGAGAGGAGATCCACTACAGAGCAGACCAGCAGGAAGATGGCCCTGATATTGAGCTACATCCTGAGTCATCCCCAATCATATATGAGCCATCAGAAAAATCAAGGACGACCTCATTAGGCGTCCAGTCTGTCCAGGAGGTCATCAGCATTGAGGTGAATCAGATCCTGGAGCCCATCCTGGATAACGTGACAGACCCTGAGTACAACCTGCTGCAAGAGGAGTCTTCATTGGACCTTCAAAATGCTGCAGAGGACATTGGTCAGTCTATTGTTGGATCCATACATTTAACAGAGTCTGAATCTGTGAGTCTAGGAGGCCAGGAGCAGAGACAGAGAAGTCTCGAGGGATCAAGAGTCAAGATCTCTAACTTTTTTGCAAAGAGATTCACCAACGCCTCAACTTGTCGAATGCTTTCACAACTTACGGCAAAGTTCCAGTGCAACGCAGAAGTCAAAAGCAGTGAGTCGGTCAGGTCTCTATTGAGTTCTGTTGACTCTGTGCTGCAAGGTGCTGACGAACCAAAAGGGGGAGCTGAGGTTCCTCTGTTTGACAGACTTGAGAAGATTTCACCTGACAACGTTGTCCTGTTCACACGAGAGCTCAGTGATCTCTTCTACAGTTACATCACAGGAGAGACTGTTTCAGCAGATGTCGGAGAGGAGGCAGCTCTCACTGCACCCACCGTTCCCAAGTCTCACGCTGAAATATACGCAGACATACAAAGCCGAGTGACCAGGTTCCTGTCTCTGTTAAGCTGGTGGCTGAACAAACAGGTTCACCACCACAGCGACAGGGTGCTGCAGGCTCTCGCAGACATCGAGACAGTGCCAGGTTTATACGACCCGGAATCCACAGAGGTCACGGAGGAGACTCCAGCACCTCCTCCACTGACTGTTGATGATACTGCACCACTGCCAGAGGACAATGTGAAGGTTTGTCTCAGGCTGGTCATCACAAAACTGATCATAAGAACCATGAAGGAGTCTAAAGCGGACTGGTCATTTTTTCCAGACTCAGAGTCCACCATTCAGCAACTAGTGGATGATACTTGGGCTGAGTTTAGAGACACTAACGTGGACATCGTGCCCAGAAATGCAAGAAACCTTGACAAGGTCGTCCTCAAGGACCTCTGTAAGAAGTACACCTCTGCATCAGGGGTCCTTGTTTCCATGGAAACAAGAAACCAAGAGCTTCCTAAATGGATTAGCTCGTCTCTCCAGTATCACCTGAGCAAACAGAGGAACTGTTACAGGTAGTCTGTGCAGGTGATATCCTCTGTGAGAAAATACATCATTAATACGTTCAGATATACTGCTGTTTTCTCCAAAATAAATGTCGCCTTGCAACAGAGCTTTAATTAGACATCTAAGTATTTTAAGAAGAATGATTTAAAATCCTCCAATGAATCTGAAGATATGTATATATATTTTAAAAGTACATTCTGGCATTTTGTCGTTGTTGGCCATTGGCCTTGATCTCATTATAAAAGATTTGCTTCTGACAAACAACAAAGCCTCAGGGAGGTCACTAGATCACTGCTCGTGGAAGGAAGGACACACTTGTTGGCTGAAGACGCCCTTGAAATGGGACGTCTCAGTTGCGCCTCTGTGATGCAAAGAGCTTTCAAATGTTGAGTCTAAAAGATGCAGGCCCTGGATTAGGAACCAGCTGTTGTGTTGTCCTTTTCCCACACTGAATAGACATCCTGTGGGATACTATCAGTATACTGGTAGTATAAAGGAGATAAAGACTCAGTGCGTCACAGGAAGTAGACTGACAACAGTTCCAAACACAGCGGACAGATTCAGTACAGCACAGCTGTTGTTTTTACAATGTCAAAGAGGAACTGAATTTCCAGCCTTAGAAAACTGATTTACTTAAAGATATGGCATCAGATTGGTGAATATCTCCTCTACTGTCATCAATATCAGAACATCTATAATTGTACACATCCAGTTCCCAGTATCTGTCAAACTCTTTGAAAACAATCCACAGAGCTGGATTGTTTTCCACTGCCTTCTGAGCTTTCGTTATCATTTCTGCCTCTATCTGCAACTGTTCTTTATATTTCAATGTGGATCTTATTCATCATTTCCCTTTAATGTTTATCCTTAGACAGTTGTAGAAGGAGGTGGAGCCAATGCTAGATGACTTTTGGTGTGGGGCAGGGTACAACCTTGAGAGGTTGCGCCCCCCCGTCACCAGGCAACACAGAGACAATCAACTATTAACACTCACATTAATCTGACCAAACAAATAAAACACAGCGTCTGACCTGAGAGTCTGCAATCTGAACTATCCAGGAAACCACACTGCTCCTTCTGAAATTTCAAAATAAAAGCAATAGGACAAAACAGACTTAAAAAGTTTACATGTCTTTATTCATGATACAAACTACGTGTTGAGGTAATTAATGACTCCTCCTTATATTAACATGACATTACACCATTGTGAGTTCTCTTCTGTCTCTCCTAGCAAATGAGACACACTGCTGTATAATTAAGGCTCATCTTATTGTTGATGCAGCAGCGCCCCCAGATTTCCAAACCAGCAAACTACCAGCTGAATTCAAACTTCTCCAACTGTTAAGGAGAACTCCACGATTTTTACAATCGGATCATACCTCTTGAGCTCACCTGATGCGGTAGGAAGCAAAAATCCCAAGAATGCTGCAGCTTCACCCGAGATATCCCTGTGATCATTTGGCACAGCTGTGGGCTCCAATGCTTACCCACAGAGGCAATCTCTAAGAGCTTGTATCACCTGGAAACGTCAGATAATCACTACAACAGTCAGAAGACGAGTCGCCTCCTTGTGAGACACCACTGTGCGGGTATAGCTCAAAAAATGTGGAAAAACAGTATGTTGTGTTTTTAATGGCAGTCTGTCACCTCCCTCTCCTCCGGGTAAAGTAGACCTAAGTAATCGGTTGTCGAGCTGAGTTCCTCCACAGCCACTAAACTCTTTTGTTGTGTTTGTTTTTCTCACAATAAAAAATGATGGTCTGGCCTTGCAGGATCATATCCATATTTTATGACATAGCATTGATAGTTCCATAGTGGCTGTGCAAGAACTCAGCTCAACAACTGATTACTTTGGTCTACTTTACAAACTTTGAACTATGTCGCCTGGCATATTTGATGCACCTGTATGGACCCTGGGAGAGACTTGGTAGCCTTGGTTCATATATGAACTGAGTGACTGAGAGTGACTTGAACGCACTGAACTTACACAAAACAACAAACACTTTACATGAACAAAAGTAAACAGACTAATCTGGACAGATCAAAGAACTTTAAGTTACAGTCCTTTGATCAAGTTCACAATCCTTTACCTCTTGTTTGATATGATGTATTGTAATGGAAATACTAAGTGATGCGATGTCATAGGTTGTACTCCAATGTAAACTCTAACATTAGTGTACATTGCAAAATGCACATCCAGAGTGATTGCTGAGCACAATAAAAACAAACAGAAAACTTTGGTTTAAAGAGTAAAGGCAGAAAATGGAGGTAATGACTTCTCCCCCTGTTAAGCTGCCTGTGGTTTCAGTGGACACAGTTCGACCGCACATTGAGTCCTTCACAAGCTCTTTGACTTCGGACCAATGGAAGCTGCTGATGTCTGGTGAACCTGATGCTGACCTCATACTGAGGCTTGCAGAGATGCTGCTCAATGTGATCAGTTCTGTTGCTGGGGAAATGTCAAATAGTTTGAAACAAAGCATTTCGAAGGAGAGTGTGCGGCAAAGTCTGAGTGATGCGGTCTCTCGCAGTTTCGCAGAGGCTCTTGGAGTTGAGTCTGTACAAACCAACAGCGCTGACAAACTGACGGACCTGATTGCGAAAGAGGTCACTGACATCTCCAAGAGTCAGATGGCTGAGCATAGTCTGCCCACACGGCTTACTCCCCCAGGTCGACTCAATGCTATGATTCGCTCATCATGCAGGATACTCAAAACGTTTGCTAAGAAGATGAAAATGCTGTGTTGCAAGGGAGAGGAGATCCACTACAGAGCAGACCAGCAGGAAGATGGCCCTGATATTGAGCTACATCCTGAGTCATCCCCAATTATATATGAGCCATCAGAAAAATCAAGGACGACCTCATTAGGCGTCCAGTCTGTCCAGGAGGTCATCAGCATTGAGGTGAATCAGATCCTTGAGCCCATCCTGGATAACGTGACAGACCCTGAGTACAACCTTCTGCAAGAGGAGTCTTCATTGGATCTTCAAAATGCTGCAGAGGACATTGGTCAGTCTATTGTTGGATCCATACATTTAACAGAGTCTGAATCTGTGAGTCTAGGAGCCCAGGAGCAGAGACAGAGAAGTCTCGAGGGATCAAGAGTCAAGATCTCTAACTTTTTTGCAAAGAGGTTCACCAACGCCTCAACTTGTCGAATGCTTTCACAACTTACGGCAAAGTTCCAGTGCAACGCAGAAGTCAAAAGCAGCGAGTCGGTCAGGTCTCTATTGAGTTCTGTTGACTCTGTGCTGCAAGGTGCTGACGAACCAAAAGGGGAAGCTGAGGTTTCTCTGTTTGACAGACTTGAGAAGATTTCACCTGACAACGTTGTCCTGTTCACACGAGAGCTCAGTGATCTCTTCTACAGTTACATCACAGGAGAGACTGTTTCAGCAGATGTCGGAGAGGAGGCAGCTCCCACTGCACCCACCGTTCCCAAGTCTCACGCTGAAATATACGCAGACATACAAAGCCGAGTGACCAGGTTCCTGTCTCTGTTAAGCTGGTGGCTGAACAAACAGGTTCACCACCACAGTGACAGGGTGCTGCAGGCTCTCGCAGACATCGAGACAGTGCCAGGTTTATACGACCCGGAATCCACAGAGGTCACGGAGGAGACTCCAGCACCTCCTCCACTGACTGTTGATGATACTGCACCACTGCCAGAGGACAATGTGAAGGTTTGTCTCAGGCTGGTCATCACAAAACTGATCATAAGAACCATGAAGGAGTCTAAAGCGGACTGGTCATTTTTTCCAGACTCAGAGTCCACCATTCAGCAACTAGTGGATGATACTTGGGCTGAGTTTAGAGACACTAACGTGGACATCGTGCCTAGTAATGCAGGAAACCTCGACAAGGTCGTCCTCAAGGACCTCTGTAAGAAGTACACCTCTGCATCAGGGGTCCTGGTTTCCATGGAAACAAGAAACCAACAGCTTCCTAAATGGATTAGCTCGTCTCTCCAGTATCACCTGAGCAAACAGAAGAGCTGTTACAGGTAGTCTGTGCAGGTGATGACACTTGAGTACAAGATGGAAGCAACTGGAAAGGTGCAATACCCTGTGTGATACGGTAGCTCATCACAAACAAATAAAGTGGATATGGAAACAGATTCTGTAACAACCAGACACCTGCTCTACATGGATGACATCATGCTGTATACTAGAAACACGCAAGGAATTGACTAATTCACACCACCAATTAGCTAGGCAAGTCATTTGGACTAGACAAGTGTGGTCGGATGGAATCAGAGATAAGAAAGCTGGTCACAGCAGAAGGGGTGGATCTATCAGAGGGTAGAATTTGAGATGTTCTGAACAGCTACAAATACCAAATGGCAACCATGAGGAGGCTGCAACGAAGTCAACTACAGCTAAATACCTCCAGTCCTGAAAAGTCAGCTGAATGGTAGTATCATCATGTCAGCAGTACCAGTCATCAGATACCAAACTGGTATCATAAAATGGCCACAGGAGGAGACAGACGCTGTAGATAACAAGACAAGAAAGCTCTTCACTATGCATGGATGGTTTCACCCCAAGTCCAGCACCCCGAAGCTACACATTCAGCAGTAAGACGGAGGGAGAGGACTCGTGAGCATCAGAAACATCCACAAATACATCAAGAAATGTCACCAATGACGAGCTGATCAGCGAATGTCTCGGGCAAGGTCTGAGGCCAAGGGCTACCACAGCAGACAATACCCAAGGTGCAGGCTGCGCAAAGACGTCCCTGACACAGTCTAGCTCATAATTGCAGGCTGTAAGATGGAAGCTGGAAAAGTGTACACAGAGAGACTAGACCAAGTAGCTGGGATAGTGCACAGTAACATCTGCACCTAGCAGGAGTGCCTCAATCCTGATGGAAGATAACACCAAAGGTGGTTGAGAACAACGGGGCTAAGTTACTGTGGGACTTGAGATTCCAAAACAGCTACTGGCTAATCAACTGTACATCGATGGTGGTTGACAAACAACAAAATAGGACACTAATAGCAGATGTGGTGATACCTGCTGACAGTAACATCAGGAAGAAGGAACATGAATAGACTGAGAAGGACCAAGGGTTGAAATGGTCAAGGGGATTAAGGGGAGATGTTTTGAGCCTGGGGTTCAAACCTTCCACAGGCTGATGATGGTGAGTGAAATGGTTGAGCCAGTATAGACGTCACGGAAACACAAGAAAGACACAGTCAACAAGAACACAGGAGCATACACACCAGAAAGTACTACGCAGCCAGGTGTTGGTACTACAGAGCATGCAGAAACAATTTGTCAGTGAGTGGATGGAATGTCTGGATTTTTGTTTTTGTTTGATGAAATAATAACACACTTATATCATTAACAACTTGAAGGAGAGGAAGATGCTGTTAATAATGGTTATTGTTGGTTATTGTTATTATTGTCTAAAAAGTAATAACATATTAATAAGATGAAAAATAAAAATAAATGATTGAATTCCGATTGGATTTCCTCTGTTTGGCATATACTGTGCATTTAAAGTGTAGCCATAATATATGTGGAACTGCATGAACGTGACAAATGGGCTAAGTGGTAAATTGTCCCCAGTCATAATTGTTAATTATTATAAAACAGAGGCTGTTTTTTTGTGTACACTCCATTTCGCCCTTTTGATGATGCTGACCTGGACATTGTCCATGTCACCTCTGCCTCTTAACAGAACACACACTCTTATGCTGTACGTGTAAAAACATACAAACACAAACTACAAAATAAAACCCACATAAACCAAAAACTGATTCAATATTATTTTTTTTCTTGTTTATTACAGGAGTTTTTTGTTTTATATACACAGACATGTATTTGCAAAATACTAAAAAGTATTCCAACTCAAAGTACTAAAAAGCAAAATAATAAAAAGTATATATATATATATATATATATATATATATATATATATATATATATTAATATTTTAATTATCATAATAATTATTATTGTCTCTAAAACACCAGGGTGGGGTCACTGAGGCACAGCTTTCGCCTCCTTTATACCGAGGTTTCACCGGTGAGAATCTTCACCAATGGTTGCCAAGTAAGAGAACGACTGAGGTCCGAGGAAAACCTTGTAACTTTTGTTTTTTTTTTCTAGTTCACCTTTTTTTTGTTAAAAGACTGTTACATATTTAATTTTTTTTTCTAGGTGGGTGATGACGAGGAAACCCTTCAGATTTGGACTTTGAAGGATCATGCATACTTAGTGCCTTTTTAAAATAACTGAAATCTGCCAAATTCCTTGTCCTCATTTGTCCTGATTTTTCTCTACCGTCCCTGAAGTTTTCACCCTTCTCCTCCAATGTGAATAAAGGTTTTCGCCATAGGAGCATTAAAACTGACTGGATCAAGAAATCTCGTATCTCCAACTTGGTGTAGATTTGTGACAGTGTGTCGACAACCACAGTAAAAAGATCACCAATGATTCAGGAAGGGACGAACGACCTGGTTTCTTCTTCTTTCCTAAAGGAGGCAACTTTCTTGAGATATGAGCTTTTTGTGTAACTGATATGAAGACATGTCGAAAACCAGTTTGACAACCAGTGTGACACCAGTTTCGGTGTAAATGGGGCGACGGTGGTTAGAACAGTAAGAGGATGTCCAGAAAGACCAAACCCCTGACGACATAAAGAAAACATCATTGTTATTATTCACCTCATACTGTACAGAAGATACAGCATCACCGACTGCCTGATTACGTAACTATTGTATTGCATTTTCATACATAGTAACAATAGTAATAATATGAACAATGAAATCACTTGTTTCTGTGCATTTCCTCTTTGTTGGTACGTAGATGTTTGTCATTTTATTTTGAAGGTGACAAAGCAGCTTTTGGTTTTGAAACAGGGGGAAAAAAGGGCAGGAAATGCTGTGTCCCCTCCCAAACACACACACACACCCACGCACACCTACATTTGGACTCTTCCAAACCACTTGGTGGAGCCACTGCACCGGCCCTCACAGGTCAGTGTCCCTCCAAAATAAGAGTTCAGTTCTCCTTTCTTTTTGAAGGGTTTTCATGTTGGAACAGAAAAGAAGGTGACAAAGGTTTCTCCATCTTGCACGTCAGAGATTATTTTTTTGCTTCGACATGCTGGAGTTTATTCGGAAGGTTCTGGTGCAGTGGTCACGTGGGGAAGATCAGACACAGAGCTCGGCATGGTGTTTGTTTTGCTGCTGTGCACACACACACACACACACACACACACACACACACACACACACACAGCAGATGCATTGCTGTAGAGTTTGTGCTCGGGGAAAATCAGAGGTTCAGATTCACTGAAGCTCCAGATGTGAAAGGACCGAGTTTGGTTGGTCTGGATCTTGGTACCAAAACAAAACCTGATGTCGCCAATGTGCAGAAAACTTGTCTGATGTTAAATGTCGAGTGAATCGTTGCATATATGTTCCATCGGGAACAGAATCATGAAACTGTAGAAATTGGGTCACTTCCTGCAGGCTTGAGTGAATCTGAACCTTTCTGTGTCGTCGACCGATCAGTTCTCCGACGTGTTGTGTGTTTGACATCGAGTCACAGCAGTGACGCAGGGAGGTGATGAGAGACCGCGAACCTCATTCATTATCAAAAAGCATAACAATCAATTCATCCTACTAATCAATCAATCAACCAATCAATCAACCAATGGCTTGAAGTGTAAGGGTTCAAATGTAGCAGGCACACTCTGGGTCTATTGCTACTGAAAACAGCCCTTCAGCACAACTGCAACCTGAAAGAAGCCTGGCAGCAGAGTTCCGCAGTGTCTTATAGTACATACCTAGTTAACGTGGTTATCTACTCGCAATAGAATCTAGTAGAAATAGAGTCCAGATGGTGCCAGTAAAAGTACTTTTTTTCTTTTTCTGTTAATAAATTAGTCTATTAAAGTGTTTAGTAAAGTTCCATCAGGTGACCATGACAACTGAGACAGAGAGAGGCAGGCAGAGAGAAAGAGAGAGAGAGAGAGAGAGAGAGGTTGTTGGAAACATTGATATCACACACTTTGACACTTTGTAAAAACAGGCGGCGACGCTGCTTCACAGCAGCTTCACAGCAGCTTCACCTCAGTGTTTTTCAGTCCCGTTCTAAACCCACAACACAGTCAGTCACTTCATTCATCGTTTCCAGTGTGATTGTGCATCGATGGTACTTTCCTCCGTTAGCGTCTGTGAGACAAAGCGTCTGTGAAGTGGATCCTTCCACTTAAAATGTCTCTGCAATCCATTATTGCTCGACGCAGTTTGTGTTTCATTTTTTTTCTCTGTGCAAAATAGATAAAGAGCCTCCACTGCTCCCGCGGCGCTCAGCATAAATGTGCAAAAAAAAAACAACATAAAATTAAGCGATCAACCAAATCAGTGGATGAATAAATAAATAAATAAATAGATAAATAAAGAAAGAGATGAAGCTGTGTTTTGCTGTGACGTGTTGCTTTCCAACAAACTCAGATATCCATGTGGACGGACAACAAACTCTTGAATATTTTTCTTAATCCATCATGTTAAGATGAGATGAGATGAGAGTCAGATATATTTATACAAAAATACATATATACATACATGTATGTATGTATGTATGTATGTGTATGTATGTATGTATATGTATGTATGTATGTATGTGTATGTATGTATGTATGTATGTATGTGTATGTATGTATGTGTATGTATGTATGTATATATGTATGTATAAGTTTGTGGAAACAAGAAGCATCAAAAGCTTTTAGCAGCTTTGCATCAGTGTCCTGGAAAAGGCTGCTGAGCTGCAGCCGTTATCAAACAAAGACTAACCTGCATCACGTTGAGTATTTTTTGTAAAGAAAATGAAACTAGGCATTTGTGATGTGTTTCTAAACACATCACATGTGTTTCCGTGGTCCGTATGAAACAGCTGAAACAGCTGAAACAGCTGAAACAGCTGAATAAGAAATAAACCCCAAACAAAGATCATTATCACCACGCTGACCTTTTGTCTCCATTCCACGTATGTTGCAGGTGTGTTTTGGTTTTCGAGGACACTGACGTGGGCTCAAATGGTAAATCGTGAAGAATCAGAGTGAACTTTCCATGAAACTGATGTTGTCTGAGCTGATTGTCGCAGCTCCGGGACGCTCCGAAACCACGAGGATCTGAAGCCAATTTAGCCACAAGAACCAGGTTTGTCAGACCAGACAGATAACTGACATGAGATGATGTGTATAGTTTTAACCCTGATAGAGCAGATCACTCGTGAACTAAAAGGACCACACACGGGGCGTGAGTGTCTACTGGTGGTTAGTGCGAATAACTTGTTCATGTTTGAACATGGATTTGTGAGTTTAGAGCCTAAACAAGTGCTGTGGTGTGTTATTTACAAGAAACATGGTTTATCCTGCTTCGTTAAGGCCTTCAGATTGTTATGATATGACAGTTGTTAAATTCTTTGATTCACTGGTAAATAAGTTTTGATACAGTTCAGTGATCTCAGTCAAAGAGCTCTCAGCTTTGAGTCTGTTTGTTCATGAAGCAAACAAAAGATGGAAAATTAGACAAATCACCCACGGGTCAATGAACTGATGGACGTGATGATGTTCTCCACCAGGGCAAAGCACATTGTAGAAGAGTCCAGGACTTTGGAGGAAATCCCTCTGTGCACTTTGTGCGATTATTATATTTTTAGTGTTATCACTCAAGTTTCAGGCCCTTCTCCAATGTGACTTTTTCCAGGTGCAGTAAAATAACAGCACATGTAAACGCAAAAGTGCAAAACTGCCAACGCAAGCAGATGAAGTTGCTTTTCAGGTTGTTGAGATTTTTTTGTCCTGACTCTCTCCTCTCATCCAATAAAACTTCGCCAAACTTTGCCACGTCTTCATAGCTACTGTTGCTCCAAAGCTGAAAGAGGGAGACTGCGTTTTTTTCCCCTCAACTTACTCTAAAAAATATAAAAAATAGTAATAATCGTACTGCTATTAAAAGACTGGAAACATGAACAAATTTAAACTTGTACTACGAAAACATTTCTTTAAATTCACGTTGTTTGTTTTCTTTCCTCTGTCGAGTCTCAGTCATCGACTGTTCATGTGTCAGGAAACACGTCGAGTAGCTGGCTCTCCAGTCTGAGCATGATGATCAACTGTGGGACGGCACAGTCCTCCCCAGTCTAATACATGACGGATACATCTGTGATCTACTTGTTCTGACTCCTGTAGCTTAGGTCAAAGGTTGGGCAGAGTTCTGAGATCTCAGCTCTCATTGACACAAGAGACCCAAAAGGTCAAAGGGATCCATGGGTCTTACATCTCAACAAAGTCAAACTGGACTTGACAGGTGAAGGTCTCCTGTCTGTCTGCACTTTCTCTTCTTCATCTTGAAGAAAACTGTTGCCGACTTGAGTCCAGGAATCTGGAACAGGAGATAACGTTAAAGGTACGAAATATCTCACAACTTCGCAGTTCTTCGTTTGTAGCTTTAACGCAGTGCCTCTCCAGCGTTCCTCGGTCATGGTACATTCAGTAAACAACAGAACAAGCAGGTACAACAAGAACATTCTTTTCCTTTCACTTCCTGCTAGGGTACCGTTTCCTGCTGCCTGTTGGGATCAACTGCTGATGGCAGCTGTTCGCTCAGTTCGCTGCCTGCCGTGTCAGCCATGACAGTTTCTGTGTTGACAGCAGTTGGACGAAACATTTCCAATGTGGCTCGCGTCACACTGTCATAAGAGGGTGGAGACGAGGTGGAGGAAATGATCTCGGAGCGCTCCATCCCTAACAGATTGGAGCCATAGTTTTCCCTCATCATGATGGCGATCAGTCCTTCTTTCTCAGGTGCATCTTCCCCAAAGACTCGCTCAGCGCCATCCTCACCGTCGCCTTCTGCATGCCTCGGTGTTGCGATCTGGCGATACAAGTAGGAGGCAGCCTTCATCTGTCGCCTCACCAAGTGTCTGCGGTAACACCTCTGGATGACTGTGGCGGAGACCTCTTCCTGTTTGCGCCTCAGAGTTGTTGTGATAGGCTCGTAGGATATCTTGGACGGGTTGGCCATCATGAACTTCTCCTCCATTTGCTGCTTAAGGGCGTCCATCTCGCCCGACTCGCCCAGGACTCGTTTGGTGAAGGCAAAGAGGATGTCCAGGCAGTGGATCTTGTCCCCACTGACCATTGGTAGGTCCATGGAGATCAGCTTGATCCTGTTAGGCTTGGCAATCCGCAACGGCTCTGACAGCGTGTCGGCAAAGTCGGGCAGTTTGGAGTACTCGATGAACTGTGTTGCCTCTGGATCAAACTTCTCCCAAACCTCATAAAACATCTCGAAATCATCCTCACTGAGTGGCTCTGTGCTCTCCTCTGTGGCCACGCTGAAGTTCTCCAAGATGATGGCAATGTACATGTTCACCACAATGAGGAAAGAGATGATGATGTAAGTGACAAAGAAGGTGATGCCGACAGACGGGTTCCCACAGTTCCCTCTGACGGTGGTGCCAGTGTGGGGGATGTTGGGGTTGCACTCCTCAGGGGAGTTGTTGAGGATGGGGCTGAGCATGTTGTCCCACCCAGCAGAGGTTGTGATCTGGAACAAACAGATCATACTGTTTCCAAACGTCTCAAAGTTAAACATGTCATCAATCCCCGCCTGCCGCTTCACGTAGGCGAAGTTGGCCATGCCGAAGATGGCGTAGATGAACATGACCAGGAACAGGAGGAGTCCGATGTTGAAAAGAGCAGGAAGGGACATCATGAGGGCAAACAGTAAAGTCCGGATGCCCTTGGCGCCTCTGATGAGGCGCAGAATACGTCCAATACGAGCCAATCGGATCACACGGAAGAGGGTCGGGGACACAAAGTACTTCTCGATGATGTCAGCAAGAACGATACCTGAAAAACAGAAGAAAAGTCAATGGCACAATCATGAATAAGTCTTTTGTTTTGTTTCCTCACTAACAGCGAGTCAAACGCTCTTTTCCTTGTTACCCGGGGGCGATTAACTGAAGGCGGAGCTGGCCTCTCATCAACCCCCCCCACCCCCTCCCTTCATCTGTCTGTCTGGGCTGAGTTATAGCTGATTGAGGGGACGAGCAGGGGGGAGTCGAGGAGTCACCATCACGTCATACATCAACTCCACTGCCCCCACCCCGACATCTCTCTCTCATCCACACAAACTGATCTGGCCATATTTATGAGGACACTGTTTCACATGATGAATTTCCTCCATCATCACATCACTGAGCCGCACACAAACCAAACCTTCAGTTTGGCTTCAGAAGCTGCGAGGAAGCATCACAATGTCCTCACAGTTTGTCCACACAGTCATACACACACACACACACACACAAACACACACACACACACAGGGAGCAGCTGATGTAACAGGTCAGTCATGTTTGATTTGTCTCTGGGGGCCGTCCTCTGATTGCTGCTGTTACCTTCACCTCCCCCAGGCAGGCCTGTCTGCACACACACACACACATACAGATATGCACTTAATCACTCACTCACCCCCCCCCCCCCCTTCACCCCCCCTCCCCCCCCCCCCCCCCCCCCCACACACACACACAAACTTGTCAAGCTAACAGGTGAAGCAGCACAAAATATGAGCTTTGATCACTAAATTACCTGCTTAGGTCACTTTGTGCTGTCGCTGCAGGCTCTCTCTCTCTCTCTCTCTCTTTATCTGTGTGTGTGTGTGTGAGGTCCTGTATATGACCGTATGGGACCTTGGTGCAGGGAAACCATCAAGGCCACACTGATGGTCACTTTGTTGATAGATAACTGTCAGACATGACAGTTCACGGCTTCTTTCTTCAACAGCTTCACACATATATTTCATATATATATACAGGGGGTCCTCGAGTTACGTCGGTCGCGAATTACGTCGTTTTCGTGGTTACGACACATCTCCCGTGAACTTCCTTGTTTCGGATTAAGCGGTTTGCCCCGTAAATACGTACAGACTTCACACAGGAACTCGTTGGAGAGCGCTCTCTCTGTCTCTCAGCGCTGCAGAGAGACAGAGAGACAGCTGTGTTTACTTAATTGAAATGGCCGGCCGGCGGGGGAAGCGGGGGGGCAGCGGCAGCCGGTAAGGAGATGCACAGGGACACAGATGCGTTCGGGATCGTGGCGATACCATAGGTTTATTCACAACACAGGGTCTACACGGTTGATAACAGAAATCTAAAGGAAATGCTCATTACACTCACAATATCAACCCCTACGGTGTGTCAAGAGGGACAAAAGGCAATTCACCATAATAAACTCTTATTTTAGCGTGGTGTTATAGCGACATCTGGTGGCACAATGTATGCACAATGGCACAATGAATGTATGTTCCGATTTACGTCGAAATTCGGTTACGACACATTCTCAGGAACGGATCTCCGACGTAACTCGAGGACCCCCTGTATATATGCTGATGATGCATGATGATATTTAGCATTTTAAAAAAAGCTAATTGGAGGAATGTCTTATTCTCATACGCTGATTCAGTGATACACAGAAAATCCACATTCACTATTTATTATTCATCACTGGCGTAAAACGTTGTCATTTAGTCTTATGTGTGTTCTGTTTTTCTGAAGGTGCTGGTGTGTTTCACCAGCACGAGCTCATTCTCACCTGATTATTAATTTCAACAACATCAAACAAATCAGCTGGCTCGACTCCAGCTGTTTCCACCATTCTCAGAAGAACATAACATCACTCACTGACGACGGAGAGAATGACGACCACAAAGTCGAAGATGTTCCAGCCGACGGTAAAGAAGTAGCATCGCAGCGCCACGATCTTGATGAGGCACTCGGAGGAGAAGACGACGATGAAGGCCAGGTTGATGTTGTTCAAGATGTGCTTCATCTGCGGCGACTGCTCGTCCGTCTCCACCATCATGGTGATCATGTTGAGGAGAATCAGCACCATGATGACGATGTCGAACACCTGCTTCCCGACCAGGTCGAAGAAGAAGCCCTGCAGATGGTTCTGTGAGGAAAGACAGTGTCACCTTCCTCTGACTGAACTTACTGATCTTCATGTCATTCTTATTCTCACACACACACACACACACACACACACACAGAGAGATACACTAATATCCATTTATATAAAAAACTAGCCGATACAAGTATCTTGATTGTTGACTGATCTTGAAGAAGATTTTTTTTTCATATCACTGGTTCTTGTCACGTTCACTGGTTGTTTTCACTAAACTGAACTGAAGGTTGAGAAGAAGATAGAACTCTTCTTCATTAGGAGCCGTTCAGCGTGAGAACTGGCAGGAAGTGATGATTCACTGACTGAACTGTTGGCTGGGTGTAATAACAGGACTGGTGTCCGTACCAGAGGTCTGGGAATGGGTTTCTGAGGTTTCTTGGATCCCAGTTTCTTCATTGCGTTGTAATACTTCTTCTGCTCCTCTGTCATGAAGATGTCCTGTCCCCCTAAGTAAACACACCGAATCGCCTTCATTATTTTCCACGCTCACTTCTTTGCACATAACGTTACCCATGACTCGATATGTTCTACGTGTTGTTAAGTTGTGTAACTTGAGTTTACAGAGTGAAAAACTTATCTTTCGTTTCTGCTGGTTGAAGTTATCGATGATGACGCCGATGAACAGGTTGAGGGTGAAGAAGGAGCCAAAAATGATAAAGATGACAAAGTACAGGTACATGTACAGATTGATCTCTTTGATTGGCTGCTCCTCAACCTGTGAGGGGAAGAAAACAAAAAAAAACACTTCCTGTTTCTTCTTGATGTGTCCAAACCCACAACAATTAGACAAAAACTCATTACAATGTTTACTTTAAACTTCCGCGAGTAAAAATATATATTTAAAAATTCCCATCATTTCCCTCCAGTTGGAATTTGACTCGTTTCACCTCATAACATTATGTTTACTGTGCGACTTACGGCTCTGGAGTCCACGGCTGCGTACATGATCTCCATCCATCCTTTGAACGTCGCCTTGAAAAAACAGAAAAAAACAAATATACTGTGACATAATCGATGAAACCAGTCTGAGCGTCGCCGCAAATGCAAACCTGGAATTAAAGGGAATAAATAATAGATACTGATATATAATATCAATAGAAGCTCTAATAAAATCATATATATATATATATATATATATATATATATATATATAAAGTGTTTCTTATTCTCCGAAACAAAACTGGCCACATTAGCTGAAGCTTGTCGGGAAACGAGAGCTCATCCAGACAACAACACACATATGTTCACGTATCCACACTGACCCTAACCCCCACACGTCTGCAACTATTCCAACACACAACGGTCACAACATGAGCTCAAAGGGACAAAACGTGTGTCAGATGTGTCCACACACTTTTGGCACGACTCAGTACACATGCAGAGGTACTGATGATGAAGGGTCCTTCAGTTTATCTCCTCTCACTCTGATTCTCCATGGAAACAGCACCACCACTGTGTTTCCTCAATCCAAGTTCTACACGGCCTTATATGGGCTTCCTCTCTCAGCGGGGGGGGCGAGGGGGCGCATGGGGGGGTGGGGTGGGGGCAGGGATCAGGTAGAAAGACGGAGGCAGACAGGAAAAGAACAACCTGATTACTTTGTTCTACCTGCCACCCGCTGTCTCGCCCTCAGACCTGAAATCAGCTCGTCGCCGCGGGACCCTCCCTCTTATTATTATGGTCTGTCAGATGTGTGTGAGCCACACGGCGGCCTGATGTTGTGTACATGTGACCTGGTTGAGCAGGTCACATGTTCTGTCTGTTGTTACATGTGATCAGCTGGTATAAAGAAAGTGTGGTGATTTCAGGTGCACATGTTCACAGAGCAGTGAAGTGTGACGTTATTTCCAGATGCTGATATGAAGGGTTGCCCCCGTCAACCGCTGCCCCGTCAACCGCTAACTCGCCGACCGCTGCCTCGCCGACCGCTGCCTCGCTGGCCGGCCTCACAGGGAGATGCTGAGTGACTTGTTGCCGCGGCGACCGACAGCTCTTGAGTTCTCAGCAGCTGAAGCAGGAAACGACTTCTTTACTTTTTTCCAGTTTCACTGCATTCATCAGTGAAACTGGAACAATAACACAGTTTAGACCCTAAAGCTTTCTTCTTCTTCTTCTTCTTCTTCTTCTTCTTCTTCTTCTTCTTCCGTTCACCTCTCCATCTCTCATTTACACTCTACCTCTTTTACTCCCTTTCTTTCCATCCTCTCTCTCTCTCTCTCGCTCTCCATCTTTCCATTTCCCTCCCACTTGGCTGGAGTCTCTCTAAAAATAAAAGTCTCTCAGACGCTGATTGATCGGAGGCTCTCAGGGCTCACATGGTGGGCGACAGGGAGTGAGAAAGAAAAAGGAGAGAGTGAATTTGAGACAGAGAGAGAGAGAGAGAGAGAGGACGGAGGCTGGAAAGTAAAGCCAGCAAGGGGATGGAGAGATGGAGATGAGAGGAGGAGATGCAGTGGCTGTAATTGGCTTTGTTCATGTTGTGTTTAATGACGGATGCTGAAGAGGCAGAGACGGAGGTGTGTGTGTGTGGGGGGGGGGGGGAGCAGGAGAGAGAGAGGGAGAGCGATCAAACGACAGACTCAGATAAACGAGTTGAACGACACGAGGACAGAAGGAGAAAAGAATAAATAAAATGTGCTCTTCATACAAAGAAAGAGAAGTGATTTCATCAGCTGATGGCAGATAAACACTGCAAAGCAGATCAAAGTGTCTGAATACTTATGGCAATGTGATCTTTTGGGGGGGGTGGGGGGGTCGTCCTGGGTAAAATTACTTTAATTAGTTTTAGCTTCATTGTCACACGAGGAAACAAATCTTCACCTTTAACCTGTGTTTCATGTTTTCTTCTACTGAAACATAAATGTGACGTGTGTTCAAATGTTTAAACTGAGTCAGCGCTCATGTTTCCTGCTCTGATTGGCCGGGAGCTGTGACCTCAGGCCTGCTCTGATTGGCTGGGAGCTGTGACTCAGACTTTCAGGACCCCGGTCAACGCGATGCTACAGACTGAACTCACCACTTGCAGCAGAGCCAGGTATCCCGCCCCCACGTTGTCGAAGTTGACCTTGACCTTGCTCCAGTAGAAGCGCGAGGTGTCGTTGAGCGCCTCGCAGTCGGACTTGTTGTTGATGAAGGTGGCGTTGTAGACGAGTCCGGTGCGGTCGACGCAGCGGCCGAACTTGCCGGCGAACAGGTTGACGCCCATGATGCTGAAGATGAGCCAGAAGATGAGACAGACCAGCAGCACGTTCATGATGGAGGGGATCGCCCCGATCAGAGCGTTGACCACCACCTGGACACACACACACACACACACACACACACACACACACACACACAGACACTTCCTTATAACACACTCGACGTGTTTACATGTTGTCGTTTGAGCCTGGTTTGGTTTGAGGTTCAAACATCACGTCCAATCACAAATCCCACATTCCATTCTGTTATTGTCAAACAGATCTATTATAGTTTTACAGTTTCTCGTTATACTGATTTTCACATTAGTGGGAGAGGTGTGTTTGGGCGTGGTCTCTGCAGGCAGGTCAGGTATGAAGCAGGTGGAGAGGAGCGTCCTGACAGTGGGACTGAGTCAGGCTGGAGGATCATGACGTCATCATTCAGTGTCTCTCTGCAGACACCACCTCCGCTGGAGATCAGTGGATCTTCTTGTTTAGAATGAACCACACTGGTTTGTGTGTTTTTTTTTTGTCACGGCTTTTTGCCGCAGCCTGCTCCTCCAGCCGCCGTCACTCCACACTGAGCGCTAACGTAACGTAACGCGGCGCGGCGTCAGTGTCGACTGTGGCCGCGGCTTTTCTCAGCTCGTCCACTGCGAGACACTTCATCAGATAAGACCTCACTCTGGACTGGACACGTGAAGATGTGTGAGGAAACTGATCCTTTTTTTAAAAAAACTGATTTGTTGCTGAATGAGTTTTTGACGAGAACTGTGATACTGTCTGTATACTGTAATACTGTAATACTGTAATACTGCAATACTGTAATACTGCAATACTGTCACCGAGGTTCATGAAGCGACAGAAAGGTGAGGTACACTGTAAAAAAAGATTTGTTTGAGACACAGCTGGGTACAGAGAGTTGGTCTGGAAGAAACACACAGCTGTGTGTGTGCGTGTATATATATACAAATATACATATGTGTGTGTGTGTGTGTGTGCATGTATATATATACAAATATACATAAGTGTGTGTGTGTGTGTGTGTGTGTGTGTATATATACAAATATACATATGTGTGTGTGTATGTATATATACATCAACCAATGTGTGATTTACAGTTTTTTATTACTTTGTCAGTTTCTGCTATTTGTGTAATTGTAGTATGTTGTTGTATTTTGTGACACTGAACACAGCTGTTGGTCTGATTAATACTGACTCTTACCCTCATGCCTTCAAATCTGGACAGGGCTCTGAGGGGCCGCAGGGCCCGCAGCGTCCGCAGGGATTTGATGGCTGCAAAGTCTGAATAACCCAGTGTGTTGGCCACCAGACTGACCAGTGAGACCTGGAGGAGAGAGAGAGACAGGCAGAGGACAGGGAAAGAGAGAGAGACAGACAGAGAGAGACAAAGAGAAGAGAGAAGCAGGGTCGTTAACTTCTCCTCTAACGAGAAAAAGAGAGAGAGGGGGAGGAGCCTCATCCTGAAGCAGCCAATCGGATCTGTGTCTCTAAGAGGACAGTTAGTTCAACAACAGCTGATTCCTGCAACAAACAAACAAACAAACAAACAAACAAACAAACAAACAAACAAACAAACCAACCAACAAACAAACGGCGAGTGAGAGAAGCCTGTTGGAGATAAATTCATCATCAGTAGTCGACGCTGTGGAGGAGAAAGAATCAGGCCGACTCCCGATCCACCTTTAATGAACACACCGTTAACACTGTGTCGGAACATCTGACCTGCGCTCACACTGAACCTCCAGGTAACTGCTGGACAACCACAGCTAACTTCCTGTTTGATGTTCTGATGTTTTCGTACTCGTTTGGTGACAAAGCTTAATTGGTGGAGTTTTCAGATCTTTTGTTTGTTTGTTTGACTCCACATCTTTCTTCAAAGCCACGGCAACACTGACGCCGCATCACGCAGAGAAACCCCACCACCACCACCACCACCACCACCACCACCACCACCACCGCCCACCCTCCCCGCAGCCCCCGAGCTGACGCCCACGTCAGGTCTTCAGCTCCGGCTCCAGGTGAAGTCAACCCCCTCTTACCCTGATACCAGCGAAGCGGGACGCGGCCCGGAGAGGACGGAGAGCCCTCAGAGTCCTGAGCACCCGCATGGTGACGATCTGGTCCACGGAGATGAACTGTGCCAGCTGACCCAACACTGACATCTACAGGACGTGAGTTTCACCATTACTGAGGACGTCACCGACAGAGCGAGAGTTCACATGTTCTCTCACATGAGCCGGAAGAAGAAATCAAATGATTTAGCATAAATCCTGTACATGTTTACATCTCTGTTACTGACAATAAACACCTCACACACAGATTTCAAAATAAAAGCCTTGCCAGGGAGTGGATTGTGAGATGAACTGAGAACGTGTTGAGAAACACAGTAAACACAGGAGTGGACGGATCACTGTATCACTGTATCAGTGTATGACTGTATCAGTGTATCACTGTATCACTGTATCTGTGTATCAGTGTATCACTGTATCACTGTATCACTGTATCACTGTATCACTGTATCAGTGTATGACTGTATCTGTGTATCAGTGTATCAGTGTATCAGTGTATCACTGTATCTGTGTATCAGTGTATCAGTGTATCACTGTATCACTGTATCACTGTATCACTGTATCACTGTATCAGTGTATGACTGTATCTGTGTATCAGTGTATCAGTGTATCAGTGTATCACTGTATCACTGTATCTGTGTATCACTGTATCTGTGTATCACTGTATCTGTGTATCACTGTATCACTGTATCACTGTATCAGTGTATCACTGTATCACTGTATCACTGTATCTGTGTATCAGTGTATCACTGTATCACTGTATCTGTGTATCACTGTATCTGTGTATCACTGTATCTGTGTATCACTGTATCACTGTATCACTGTATCTGTGTATCACTGTATCTGTGTATCACTGTATCTGTGTATCACTGTATCACTGTATCAGTGTATCTGTGTATCACTGTATCACTGTATCTGTGTATCACTGTATCTGTGTATCACTGTATCACTGTATCAGTGTATCTGTGTATCACTGTATCAGTGTATCTGTGTGTCAGTGTGTCAGTGTGTCTGTGTGTTTCATGTCGTCGTGATGGAAAACAGTGAAAACAGAGAGGATTTTCTTTTCTTTCCTAACACAGCTCTGTTTTTAATGTTGTTTCCAGCATTAACATAGAATAAGGATAAAAATACCAGATAATCGACTATTTCATTAAAAATAAAATAAACATGTCTTTATTTTACGTCCGACCCTCTAAGAGTCCAGGCCTTTGTCAGCTTGTTTAAATTACTTTCTGCCCCCTAGTGGCTGTTCACTAGTTGACACGGGTTTAAATGAAGGTGTTGAGTCAGTATTAATCACTGTGACTCAACACAGTCAGATAACGATGTTGTGTATGAGGTCGGCTGGAAACTCCCAGGGAACAGGAGGCAGTGTGCTCCTTTCCGACTCGCTGCATGTGTTGTGTAATGTGCGTCATAATCTGTGTGTGTGTGTGTGTGTGTGTCTGTTTACGTGTGTGTGCGCTGATGTTCAGGCCAGAGGCTGTTCTGACTCTCTCTCCATCCTTCTTTTGTGTCTCTGTGTGTCTCCACCTTTTTATTCATGGCTTTGCATTACTGCAGTGGAGCGAGGTCCACAGCATCACATGACCTGAGCAATGGAGTCTCACACACACAGACACGCACATGCCCTTGTATGTGTGCTGATAAAAGAAAAGCTCCAACAACCTGTCCCACTCTGGTCCAGCAGGTGGCACTAAAACACAAGACTACACAACAACGATGTCGCCATTCTACAGCTTATGTCACTGCCCGGTCGCCATTTTCCAATTTGCTGATTTTCAGTTTCCTTCTCGGAGCGATTTGGATTTTACAAAAACTGTGACTGATCTTAGATCTTAGTTCTCCACCAATCAGAGACATTCATCGCTGGAAGCCCCACCCCAAAGCCTCCTCCCACAGCTGGTCCACAGTAACTCAG
>JAFBJQ010000578.1:43609-51109 GCA_016785345.1 Trinectes maculatus | reverse complement strand
CACACACACACACACACACACACACAGTGCACTGCAAACGCACACAGATACGAGAGAAGGGCAGAGTGAGCTGAGAGGGAGGACGCTTCATACTGGTTAGCGTCTCACACACACACACACACACACACACTGTACAGTACAGAGACGCCTGAAAGTCAGCATAAGGGTGATAGTGTGTTTGATGTGTCGTCTTCTGCAACGTCAGAAACACAACAGGAGGTGCAGGAGGTGCAGGAGGTGCAGGAGGTGCAGGAGGTGCAGGAGGTGCAGGAGGTGCAGGAGGTCCTACAGGGCGGTGACATGAAGTCATCTGAGCTGTTCGACTCTATGGAAACTAATCCTGTATATTGCGTAATGAGACTTCAGCATCAGAGTGGAGCTGTAGTTACGATGTGTCAGCAAATATTTCACACAATGGACGAAGCCATGTGATCCCTGACAGGGGACTGGGGCCCTGACAGGGGGCTGGGGCCCTGACAGGGGACTGGGGCCCTGACAGGGGACTGCAGTGACACCGTGGTGTGCAAAGCCCCCTAGGAGGCCCCACACCACCAGCTCGCTGCCAAACGCTCCGTTTGCAGCATGAACAAGAAGAAAAGGAAGCAACAGAAAAAGAGAATCATTTGAATCACGTGGTTAATGAGTAGAAGCAGAAATGAGTTGAAGCCACCAAAACCAAGACCTGCTGCAGTCACAGCCTGCTGACTATATCCAGTATCACTGACGTGAAGGAGACTCAGGAGAGGTTGTGCGATTAACGCACAATGTGGCTCTATGGATAAAAGCCTCCTCTTAGTGGTATGTTTCCCTTTGTCGTGCACAGACATGGAAATATTGATATGTGAAACCCAAAGAGCACATGACACACAACAGCACACAGTGAAAGCATTAGCCGACATTGATTCCATCAGCACATCCTGACATGACCCTCCACACAACACCTTACATAACACAACACACAGCTCTGCGTCAGATAGACAAGCTAAATGCTACGTGAACATGGGTCAGGATTCCAGGATTTATCCTATACAGACGTCAACAGCTCCAGACTCCGGTCCCATTCCAGTGACGAGAAGATCTACACTGACCTGGAGATGTTTGGAGGGTTTATGGTGACACTGTCCTGTGTAACTACAGTTAGCAAACACACAGATGACCAGCTGAACATATAGAACAATACAGAACACAGCACTGTGGTAGAAACAGGATGCATTCATTATGATCCTTTGTGAGCGAGACACCCAACTCTCC
Organism: Trinectes maculatus; assembly: GCA_016785345.1. Lineage (NCBI taxonomy): Eukaryota > Metazoa > Chordata > Actinopteri > Pleuronectiformes > Achiridae > Trinectes > Trinectes maculatus. The sequence continues at coordinate 49,858 of JAFBJQ010000578.1, read as the reverse complement.
ATGTCACATTTATGATCTGCATCTGCATCCAGGTGGCGCTCTCGCTGGTCCACCTCCGGGCCCCGTTCCAGTGATTGGACATCACTGCTGCAGGCCAACCTGTTTCCATTTTTAAACTTTATTACCATTCGCTGGTCGTCACAGCTGCAGCTGAGCTGAGGGAACCTGACATCACAGAACGTTCGTGTGTGTGTGTGTGTGTGTGTGCGTGTGTGTGTGTGTGTGTGTGTGTGTGTGGGCAGGTGTGATCAACATGGTGATTTCTGCCATGGGTCTTTCACAGCTCCTGAATCCATTACCATATTGCATCAACCTATCATCTCCTGTCAGACCATGTGAACACCTGCGGGGTGGAGCGCTGGAGTCCGTCATGGCAGTTTAAAGCTCTCGGACCTGTTTGTGTCAGATGTCGTACTGACGCTCAGCTCGCATCAACACAACGCTCTTACCACGTCTTACCAAGTTTCCGATGGTGAGCATGCCGTTGAACTCGTCAGTCATGGGGTAGTGCTCCATGGCCATGAAGAGCGTGTTGAGGACGATGCAGATGGTGATGGCCAGGTCCAGGAAAGGGTCCATCACCATGAACTTCACCAGCTGCTTCACTCTCAGCCAGCAGGGGCAGCACTCCCACACCAGGTAACGGTGGGCGAAGGCGTACCAGCAGGGGTGGCACTTCTTGTGGGACTCCTCCAGTTCTGCATGGCCCCGGAGACAAGGAAGGTGAGAAGAACAATCATTTAACGCTGATGTTGTTTACTGTGTCACGTTTAAAAGTCACAGCAGGTCGATGTCACTGATGCTAATATGCAGTGTGTCAGTGTAGAGCGTGGATTGTCCCTTTAATGCATGCTGGGAGAGGCTCTATGTACTGGACTGTGTCTTACTGCTGGATGCTCTAAGCTCACAGCATCAGCACCATTGCCATGGCGACAGCCTTGATTACTGCTTTAGGACGATGGTTAACTTGTTGACCTCAGACAGTGTTGTGTATTTGACCCCCCCCTCCCTCCCCGTGCCCCCTCCCCGTGCAGCCAATCAGCCCGGTACACATGCTCCTCACCTTCCATTGCATCTGTGAGGTAGCTGGCGGCGCTGAGCGTCCTCGCCCTCTGCTCCGAGTCCTGTGTGGACGAAGGCCGAGGGAGCAGCATGGTGCTGAGCTCTGTGGTGGAGGTGGGGACCTGAGACCAAAGAAGGGACACGCCGGAGGTGGACAGTTATTTTTATCTTGTTCTTGGTAATTGTCTCAGAATGTGAAACACAATCAGCTTCAATTCAGACACACACACACACACACACACACACACACACACACAAACACACACACACACACACACACACACACACACAGATTGATGTCATGTGGGTCAAACCTGAAGCAGTGACTTTCTTTGTGTGCTTTTCTGTCACCACAGCGACAAATAAACATGTGATGACTGGTGTTTAATGAATGAGAGGAATCTGTGTGGTGCCACCAGGGGTGTGTCTAAATGGTGGCACAGGTCCCCCAGCCCCCCGGTGCCTGATGAACCAACCCTGAGTCGCATGTTGTTTAGACACATTAGCTCTGAGGGTTGTTGCATCTCTGTTCGCAGCACTGTAGTTAAATAAAGTTGTGCTGGTTTGAAGGTGCTCGGCAGCGCAGCGTGAATTCATGCAGCTCCACCCGACAGGTTTCAGCCAGAGGAACTCCCATGAACCTGATCTGCTCCACCATGTTATTACATAACACTTCCTGGTAACTGTTCCTCCAATGAGACGTGATGTGTGGACCTAAAGGTCGCTGCCCACGACAACGCCTACATCCTGTCTGTGTGCCAGGCAGGGAAGCACCAAGGAACACACACACACACACCTATAAAAATGACACACAAACTAACAGCAGCCAGCTGTGCACTAATTCAGCGTCTGTTGGCTGCTGTGTGTTGCTATGGTAACATGTCCATGGAGGATAAACGTCCTCCTCCTCCCACTCGTCTCCATCAGTCCGAGCTGCAAAACACCAGGTCTGAGAAATGTTTCTTTATGTCACCACAAGAAGATAGGAGCTGATCTCAGAGCTGCTGTGACCCCCCCACACACACACACACACACGCACACACCACACACTGCACTTTCTGCACAGTACGAAGCAACTTTTCAATTGTGAGTGGGACGTTTTGCTTCTTTTGTGACTGTGCCTCACACATCATCATCATCATCATCACCATCATCATCCCCATCTTCATCATCATCACCATCATCATCATCATCTTCATGATCATCATCATCATCATCACCATCACCATCACCATCTTCATGATCATCATCATCATCATCACCATCACCATCTTCATGATCATCATCATCATCATCATCATCATCATCACCATCACCATCATCATCATCATCATCACCATCACCATCACCATCACCATCACCATCACCATCACCATCATCATCACCATCATCATCACCATCACAATCATCATCATCACCATCTTCATCATCATCATCATCACCATCATCATCACCATCACCATCATCATCATCGCCATCGTTATCATCGTTATCATCGTCATCATCATCACCACCGTCACCATCATCATCATCATCATCATCACCATCATCATCATCACCATCACAATCATCATCATCATCATCGCCATCGTTATCATCGTCATCATCATCATCACCATCACCGTCACCATCATCACATCATCATCATCATCATCATCATCATCATCATCACCATCATCTGAGTAGCAGCTGAGAGAGGGATAATTACCTTTATCCTGTTTGTGTGAAATCACTGAAAAAACTGAAATGTCACTATGTCAGGGGGTATTTAATATCTGGATTATATTCTATAAATAGTCTGTGCTGTGTGTGTCTGTGTGTGTGCGTGCGCATTTGTGTGTGTGTGTGTGTGTGTGTGCGTGTCTGTGTGTTTAGCCCATGATATCAGAGTGGAGTTATGCAAAGCACAGATTCATAATTCACATGTCTGAGTGTTGGGTGGCTGCAGGCTTCTCCATTGTTTCCACTGCGACACACACACACACACACACACACATACACACACACACAGAGTACTCACACTCTCCTCCTTGACCTTTTCCATAGTGCAGGCAGGCAGTTGCCCCTGCAGTGGTGGTGAGGAAACCCCATTCTGGTCCATGGCAACAAACAGCTTCCCATTGATGTTGAGAGTTGGATAAAACACCTGGAAACACACACACACAAACACACACACACAAACACAAACACACACACACACCCACACACACACACGGGTTCATCTCCTCTCTAACGGCAGCTCCTCATCTCACTGAATCTAAGTTCATGTGAACATTCCTGAAGACTCTCAGGAATGTTCTGATAATAAATGAATACCTTTGTTTACATTGGGGCAGGTACAGGTACAGTATTTACAGTACAGTATTTACAGTACAGTATTTACAGTACAGTATTTATACTGTGCCAAACAGTGGATCTCTCCTTTAACCTGATGTGATCTAATCTTATGTTCTCACCTGTGAGCTCCTGCTGGCCGTGCTGTAGGTGCTTTGTCGTCGCCATGGTTGATGCAGGATGCCACTGAAGGTCCCACCGCTGTACGTCCGCCCGCCCACGCCCTCCACCACGTCTCCTGGGACGCTGTACTCGTCGTCTGCCATCTCTCCATCTGACCCCCGGCTCCTCAGACGGAAGTTGAAGATGGAGGAGACCTGACTGCTCCGTCGAGTCCTGGAGGAGAAGGAGCGGGCGAGGAGGGGGTGGAGGGGCTGCAGGAGGAGAGAAGACATGACTCCCTGCTCAATGTAACCACAGGTATCTGGATCTTCTCTGCTCACCTTTCCCCCATCCGTAACATCCACCTGCAGCAGCTTCTCCTCCGACAGGTTCGCCTCCAAATCGGCCACTCCCACCAATGCTTGACTCCGCCTCCGCTCCTCCAGGCTGTCCAATGGCGGGCCAAACGGTGACAGGTCTGGTGACATCAGCGAGTCTGAGTCCAGGGTTTTCTGGGCAGCGACCTGGCGGAGGGACAGACACAAACACAATGAAACGCCAGAAACAAGCGAGGAGAGAGGATCTGTTTGGTTCCTCGGCTCAGCTGAGGAGCCATGACAGCTCAGTACCTGCTGCTCCTTCTTCAGCCTCTCCATGGCCAGCTGGAACTCTCGCTCCTTCTGACAGGCCTCTGCGATGGTCGCCTGGTTCTGCTCCTCGTACGCCATGGCCACCACGGCCAGGATGAGGTTGACCAGGTAGAAGGAGCCCAGGAAGATCACCACCACGAAAAACACCATGTAGGTCTTACCAGCTGAACGCAGCGTCTGCAGGAGCATCAACACACAGTGTGAGGGACACGGTGACATGATGACACAGACTGATGTGTCCACACAGGTACAGCACTCACAGTGTGTGTGAAGAGCAGATGTTACCTGGTGGTAGAGGTTTTCCCAGTAGTCCTGCGTCATCAGACGGAACAGGGAGAGAAAGGCCCAGCCGAAGGTGTCAAAGCTGGTGTAGCCGTAGTTGGGGTTCCGTCCTGCCTTCAGGCACTCGAACCCATCAGGGCACTTTCTGCAACACACACACACACACACACACACATGAACAAAACAATGTAAACACACACACACACGTGTCTGTTCTTCCTCATGTCACTGTGGGACACAGTCACTGTGGAATGTGACTTCACAACAGATACAAACAAACTAAAGTGTCGACAAAGTTAAAAGTCAGAGTGTGAGTGGAGGAGACAGCGACGACACCAACATGAACAAACACTGACTCACACAGGAGCCTCATGCTGAGTCACTCCTGCTATCTGGGGATTCAAACCCACCACCCCGAGGCTGCACGGCTGACCCGGTGACCCGTCCCGGCTGGCGCCGCCCCCGCCAGCCCGCCGCCGCCGCAGCAGCGTCTGAGACGCCTATCAGGAGGCGAGCTCACGCTGACTCATCAACTCACCAACCTGCCTGTTTTCATTATCACCTTCAACACAGCAAACACACCACTACACAACTACACACACACACAAACTCTATATACACTGTATCTATCCATTAAACATATACATGTGTATGTATGTATGCACACACACACACACACACATATACAGATAATACCACAGCATTACGACTCTGGCCTGTTTTACAGGAAGAGCACTAACACAATAAAAAGGCACTGCTTATCCAAACATTACAGTAAAAAACAAACAAACAACAACAACAAGAGCAACAAAAACCAGGTGAAGCACTATCTGCTGATCCAAGCATTTCACTCACAACAACAACAATCAAGTCTAATCGCATCATTAATCATTCATGAATCATTCAGATGGTGAGTGGAGGAGCAGGGGACCATCAGCCTGTGGGCCAATAAGAGCAGTCCAGGTTTCAGCCAGGTCATTTTACAGGAACACTGAATGATGTCAACACAACGTCAGTCCATCAGCAGTCTGAGGAACCTGTTTGTGTGTTTGTCTGAACGCACACCTGTCAGGAATGCAGGGAATGAGATGTGAAGGTGATTCAGTGAGCACGTTATGGTCCCAACAGGAGACGCCATGATGAAAAGCGATTTGTGTCGTTTACAGTAACACAATCACATGGAGCTGCTGATACACACGTTACATTAACACACACCACTGGTGATTCGACAAACAGGAACAAGGCCCTTATATAAGACTATAGACTGTAAATACACAAAGTCACAGCAGCATCATGGTTTGAACAGAGTGACACCACTCACACACACATACACACACACACACAGACACACACACACACACACAATATGACTAACCAGTCATCTTGATGCCAGTAAGACTGACACCAACCCTGAGCAAGGCCAATGTGTCCACAAACACACACACACACACACACACACACACACATACAGAATGTAATTTGTAGTGTGTGTGTGTGTGTGTGTGTGTGTGTCCCACTTTCATCCATCCATCTCATGGCAAGTGAGTCAACATGGTGGCATGTGAGAGGGGAGAGTGGATGTGGAGTGTGTATGATGGTTTAGCAGGTATGCGTGTGTGTGTGTGTGTGTGTGTGTGTGTGTGTGTGTGTGTGAGAGTTGAGAGCCAGCAGTTATCTCTCACACACACCTCTCCTGTGTTAATGGAGGGACGCCACTTCAGACCCCCCCACTCCCACTAAAAAGGGCCCCTCAGCCCTCAGGCTGGCACTTATACACCCACATCTCTCACTGACACACACACACACACACACACACACA
>JAFBJQ010000578.1:20603-43558 GCA_016785345.1 Trinectes maculatus | reverse complement strand
ATGTATATATAAAAAAGACAGATGGACAGAGCATGGACTGACTGACGGACTCATTCAGAGACAAACAACATGTTGGGGCTATTCTGGGAGCTATCCTGGGCATCTGTGTTTGGGTGTTTGTGTGTGTCTGTGTGTGTGTGTGTAGACCTATTTTGTTTACTTTTGTTTGTATTACTGACATTCGCACACACATTCTACTTCTACTTTAGCTGTGTTTTAATATCTCCAGTTTTGATCTAATCTAATCTAATCTAATCTAATCTAATCTACATGCTAATGATATCTACATGCTAATGCTAATCTGGTATGTTCCTATTGAATCTTGCATGTCAGTCTGCAACAGTAGATTCATTTAACTCCAAACTAAACAGAAGAAATCAGCCAATAGAAGGGAAGCCAGAGGTCAGAGGTCAGGCTCCACCAAGGACTCATAGCCTGTGTCCAAAATCACTCACTCATTCCTGACTCCCTACTCCCTACATAGGGAAATAAATGTAGTGGACTATGTAGTGAGCTTAACAGGAATTATGTGGTACGTTTTAATTGTGCACAATTAAAACGTGCACAATTAAAACGTACCACATAATTCCTGTCACATTATTGTCATCTCACACAATACTTGTTTGTTTACCGCTGCATTTTTATTAAATTAGATGCTTTTGATTAGTGTCCTGTGATTTTTATTTTTCGTATTTTGTTATATTTTATAATATTTATGTATATTTCCCTCCCGTCCGTCCGCCATTTTCCCTTCCGTGCAGCCCAGAGAATTTCTGGCAATGCATGATGGGATATCTTGCTCTGGTTAGTGACCATCGGATGTTCACTACATTTTGCGGTGAATTGTGGGATACATTGAATGCACCATATAGTGGACATTAATAATCACTAAGCATTCGGACACCACTACAAAATGGCGTGGTCATTACAGTATATAGTGCACTGTATAGGGGTTAGGGGGCGATTTGGGACACAGCCATGGTCATGTTGGGGTCAGTGTGACGCTCTCAGAGAAAACACCTCCTGCTCTGATGTTTTCATGTCTCATCAGTGACACAGCAGCTCCTGAAATAGCAGCTGCACAATCAAGGCGGGTCAGTGAGCTGTTAGCATCACAGCACAGAGGGAGATGTCTTTAAACACAGCCCAGTGGCAACTCTGTGTGTGTGTGTGTGTGTGTGCGTGTGTGTGTGTGTGTGTGTGTCATTCTGATCGCCACATTTGGTCACATTAATAACACCTCTGTTGGGCTATCATTAGAGCATCTAAACCATCCCGATTACCATGCAATTAAAGGACACACACACACACACACGCACACACACACACACACACACACACACACACACAGTGGGTCTTGACAGACTTGATAGACACAGTAACCAAGAAGAATATTGGTCAGCGTTCCTGCTTGGGTTCGATAAGGGGAACCACTGAAGAGTGAGACTGTATATATATATATATATATATATATATATATATATATATATATATATAAAAATAAATGATGGTCCAGTAACGACACAGAATAAGGTGATTGTTATGTTATGTCTGCTGGCTGCACTCCTCAGCTGTAAACACAGCTGTAACCACGGTAACAGTGGGAGATGGCCATGCTCCGTGTCACATGAGCTGTGTCCCACTTACAGGAGCCAGTGTAACTCGACTGTCCCATTCGAAAGGGTTCTGCCGACACAGCAGGGAAATGTGGGCAGGACCAGATGGCGAGGAAATCAGGAAATCAGGAAATCAGGAAATCCTCCGTTTTTTTATAGAAGAAAAAAAGGACTGTGGAGTTTGGTCTGAACATCAGGACAGAAAACCACATCGCTCTATTATTTCATCTACATGCTGCCGAGGAGAGTTTTAAAAAACGCTTTTTCATTTGGACTTTTCATAAATGACAAACCAAAAGGGAATAAAGGTCATTGACCTTTTGCGGACGTCTCCATCCGCAGCCAAACCTTTGGTCTGAGTCGACCATCAGACGGAGAGCAGCTTCCAGGCTCCAGCGTCTTCTCCAGACTCTCGTTTGTGTTTGTTCCAACACAGAGTCTCAGAGTCTGAATGCCCCTTCAGAGAGCTGTGTGTTGTTGTAATATCCTGTGGCAACAACACAGCGAGAGTCTCACTGTCTCCCTGTTTACTGACTGTGTCGTTAAGTGTCCACATCAAACCCACCTATTGATCTCTGACATTTTTAACCCTCAACTGAGAGATTGAAATATGATTTTTATTTTTTTATGGCTTGTTGTTGGTTCCTTAAAACACAAAAGACAACATCACAACGCAATTTCACGTAATGAACGACGACAACTAATTAGGTTCAACGAACAACGCCACATTTGTGTCAGACTATTTATGATTCGTACACATGCTAAAGAAAACTGACGCCTGAAGACTGATTTGGAAGTAGATTACCATGGCAACGGAGTGCGTGACCCTCTGCTCTTCTGATCCCTCTGGTTGTAAAGGACATTTCACTGACACTGATCCAAATGCACTTTTCTATTATTAGTTCAGTCAGACAGCTCATGTGGTGTGCTGACTGTTAGGAATGTAGAGAATGTACAGTGGTGATGTTTGGCCTCTGGAACAGAGACAACCCCCCCCCCCACCTCCATCCTCCGACCACCGACTCCACCTTCACGTTCATTTCACCAGCTGTGTCCAGATGATTGACAGCGCGGAGGAGAGTTTGACGGAGAGTCGGGTTGGGGGAGGGGGGCCAGGAGCCCACTGTGGGTTTCAGATGAGGACCCGTCCATCCGTCCCGCACTGTGTGAACATGTCTCCGTCTCTCCTGACCCGAGTCCTGGCCGCGTCGTTTCATCCCGCCATGACGGCGGTTTCAGCTCCTCTGCTCACGCCCCCTTTCTGAAGCTCATTTGTGAGTGTCGTGTCGCGTGTGTCGTTTTTGTGTTGGGGTTTGTGGTTGTCTCTTGGGGTCGGGTGCCACTTGAGAGAAAGTCAAGTGGCCGTCTGTCGATTTCAATCCCAGCAGACCAGTCCTCCCTCGCTCTTCTTTCTTTTGACCTCCGTCTCCCGTCAGGGATCAATGACGTCCATTCTGTCCCTCCGCTCTGTGGACACTGTGAGCGTCACCAGCAGGGGGCCGGCGTTTCATTTCATCCGCCTTGTTCATCCTCCTCTTTCCTCCTGCGAGCAGAATCAGTTTGGCCTGAAGACGACTGTGTAGTGTCACCACCGAACAACAACAACAACGCAACTGACACACTCAGCTCAAATGGACCTGGAACCTCGGCCACACGAGTCACATACAACTACACGCAACAAGCAGGAGTACTCGCAGTAGTACTCGCAGTAGAACTGCTGCTATATTCTAATGCAGTCCATACTGCAGATATAAAGCTCTGTACAGATGAATAACAAAGGGACCCACACTGGTTTAAAGCTGCCTGTTATCAGCACGCACACACACACACACACACACACACACACACACACACACACACATAGAGTTATCTCCCTGTGGACCAGCGTTTAGTTGGTGGAAGCCTCTTTTGTGTCTGAACATTAGACAGATGTCACATTCACAGCCTCCCAGAGAGGCCGTAACTCAAACTGAACACACACACACACACACACACACACACACACACACACACACACACACACACACACACTCAAACGCGTGCACTCAGACAAAATCAGCCCCCATTTTGAAAAATGTTTTCAATATTGTAGCTGAGTTATTGATCAGTGCAGCTTTTAACATAATGTTTTAACCATATATACAGAGGATGTAGATGCTGAGGGCTTTATGACAGCTGCACACACACACACGCACACACACACGCACGCACACTCACACACACTCTGGTACATCTGAAGTGTAACACATACAGGCAACAAAGGACACAAGTCAACATGGCAGTTTCCATTTGCAGCAGAACTCAGACTCACAAACAAAGCTGGAAATGCATTGGTACACTACACTAATTGAATGAAACACACACACACACACACATGCACACAATATAATATAGTGCATCGACATGGCTACCACCAGCAGGGAATGCTAGGCTAATGGAATGATGAATATCAGCAGCTATGTGGCGCGGTGTATTCCAGGAAAATCAACCCCCGCAGCAGTTATTTCCTGCGAGGCGGGTCCGGCCATATTTCTCTCTAACTGCTGCCATGTCAGCGGCGTCTTTGTGAGCGGAAGCTGGGTCAATGATGATGGAAGCCGCGGCGATACGCTTCCAGTTCACACGTGTATTTTCTTGTCAGATTATGGGCCAAACAAAGCTCCCTGTTGTTTTCCAGTCGTCTCACAGGAGAATCCCATCTTTAACGTGAAGACGCAGCAGCGGTGGACTGGCTGATGTTAGAGGACAAATCAAATCCCTGATGAAACTCATCTCCTCCTCTAAATGACATATTTCAACGCGTTGCTTTACAATATTGGGAATGAAACTGGACTCGGGACATGTTCACTGATCTTCCCGCACACTGGCTGAAACACTGCGTTTGGGGATTTCAAACAGAGACACGGCTACAGACTGAGCCCTCAGTTCCCTGCTCCGTGTTCCGGCCCTCTCCTGCGGCCTGGGCGGAGCACCGACTGTTCCAACTGAGCCGGTTCCAGCCGAGCTGCTCAGGCTGCCTCCCCGTGGAGAGGCACACTACAGGTATCATATGTCCCATCTGGCCTGGGAGGAGACGAAGGACGTGAGGACATGAGGGAGGAGAAGGACGTCAAGACAACTCTGCTTAATGTCTGCTAAAACTGGGAAAATGGATGGAAGGGTTATAAGAGGACGCGTCAACACAACAATGTTGCTGTTCTTTCCCGACGAGAAAACATCAACTGTAAAACCACACTGAAGCAGATTTGCGGTAAAGGAACAGGCGCCTGGTTGGTCGTCTTCTGGCCTGTGACAGCTTTCCATCGCTTCCCCTTCGTGAACGGCCACTTCCTCCTCATATGACCTCAGGGGTCACATGCTGCATGCCAACAAGCTCCTCTAACGAGAGCCCTAAATGATGAGAGCCGCTGATTAGCATTGCTAACGAGGCAGCTGTCATTCCATATCGCCACTGCGTGCGTCTCATGTCAGCAGAACGCTCTGGAGGTCACATGGTGCACTGTCTTTATAGGTCACGTCGTTCCCTCCTCTTATATCAACACTGTATTCCACTGCAGAGGTATTTACTGACAGCGGTGCTGTATGTTCATCACTGCCTGCTTTCTCTTTAATTACAGCTGGACACCAAAGCTCACCAAAGAAAAATGACTGAAATCCATCCAATTAGTGAGTTTCCTGCTCAGCAGGTGATGTCTGTCACTCACTGCGAGAGATTGATCTGCAGCGTATGGTTCTGACTGCGAGTCAGAGGAAATAAATAAAACAATATGGAAACTACATGACAACGAATCCAGTAAATCAACGCCAGAGGTCAAACCCTGTCCAACCCACCACACGAGGCTAAGGTGCAGCGCTACGTTCAACTAGATAGTTACAAAATGGCAAAACATGATCTCTTGGGTACGTTCAGGTACGTTCAGCAACGTCCTGGTACGTTCAGGTACGTTCAGCAACGTCCTGGTACGTTCATGTACGTTCAGGAACATTCAGATACATTCAGGAACATTCAGGTATGTTCAGGTACGTTCAGCAACGTCCTGGTACGTTCAGGAACATTCCGGTACATTCAGGTACGTTCAGGAACATTCAGATACATTCAGGAACATTCAGTGCATCAACAAGCTCTGAGCAGAAAGCGTCCACTCACCCTGCGTCGCTGCTGCTCCCACAGATTAAAGCGTCCTTCGCTCCCTCCACTTTGTAGAAGTTGTCTAGAAGATAAAGGGGAAAAAGAATCAGTCATTAGTCATTAGTCAGTCATTAGTCATTATAAAACACAGGTGTGTATAAAGGTAGAGTTGATGTTTTCTGTTTGTCCATGAGGGAGGTGACAGAGACGAGAAACGCGGCGGTGGACGGTGGAGACCACCAGGAGCAGCAGGGACAAGTCTTTAAACGTTGCCCTGACATTTTCAGCCGCTCTCTTTACAGGAACAACGATTCAGGACACTCATCTTTTATTCAACACATGATTCGCCCGCGCGCATTTAACTCCGGCCATTATCACCGATTACACAGCACTCAAATCCAAAAGCATGGAAGACGGAGTCATGTTCTTATCTCGCGTCTCCAAATGTGAAACATAAGGAGCCGCTGAAAGTTCAGAACCAGAAAGTTCAACCCATATCCAGTGGAACAGGAGCACAAGTCTGCAAAGAAAACCAAAGCCTCCTCCGTCTTTCCCTCTTTCCTCGACTGAATAAAGTTTTTCCTTCTTGACAAACTAAACCAGGTTGTGCACGGCGCCTGTTTGGCTCCGACTGCCGCCGCACCACGGCCACTTAAGCTTTTTAGGCGCGCAGCTATTCATTTGTTATCGAGTGCATCTGCTGGTCGGCTCAGTCAGAAGGAGTCCGAGAGCCTGAGCCTGAGTCGCTGAGGCTTTTCCCACACTGGAAGTCGTTACCTGAAGTTCGCTCAGGTTCACTCGCAACAAAAAGCGGCACATTAGCTGACATTTCATTTCTTTTTGTCAGCGACCCCCGTCTGAGATGATTTTACAGAGCTGCAGAATGTTAGAGAATTGTCTCTGCGGGACATGGAGGGAGTTGTGCTAACTTCATTTCTCTGACTGGACTAATGTCCACGTCTTCACAGTCATCCATCAAACGCTCCACTCTGTTTTCTGCCGACTTTAAAGAAATGAAGTCTGTTTGCAGTAAAGTTTCTCCCTGTCGGGATTTTTCATGTGAATTGTTGTCTGTTGTTGTTTTGGGAAATACAATATGCATTATTTCATTGGTTTGTTGTTGTTTGTTTATTCCACAAAATAAGCACAGATTAACTTACGTGATCAATAACTGGTCGTTCATATGGTAGGAATCCGAGACTGGGACGGCTCCAACACAACAATGTAAGCCGAAGATAACGCTGTAACTATGAACTGAACTGTTTTGTACCTGTTAAAAGACGAATAACGTCATTTTCATGATGTTGGAGTTGAAGAATGAGGGAGAGAAACAGAGCGTACGTGGATTCATGTAAATCTGCTCAGACAAAACAAACAGCATGATGGGAAATATTTAGCTTGAGCACATCCTCCATTGATCTCTGACTGAGGGCTGTTTTCAGATCAGCCGAGCGGGACGAGCGTTAACGCCACAGCGCGGCTCTCAGGTTACGTGGCAGCTTTTAGGGGTCGATACGGGAGCCTTTGTGGGACATGTGTCTGCTGTGATGGATGGCGAAGCAAAGTGGAAATGAATAAATAGAAGGTACATTAGCAACGGACAGCAACCTCCATTACTGTAAGCTCAATGTTGGCTTTATTTTGGGCGGTTTCCCCCTTTAGCAGAAGTGTGGTGTGGAGGCTCTTTACTGCCGTGTCTGGTCAGAGCGGGTCTCTGCACCACAGCCAGACATCATCACTTTCAATAATGACACATCTGTGTTTGGATCATGACGAGTCCGTTTGTGTCAGTGTTGTTTAAAGAGGCAACACAACTAACAGAAGCAATGTCCACACGCTACACACAGACAATCAGACACAGACAATTTCTACAAACAGACAGAAACAAAAATTCAGTCACATGACATAAAAATAAATTCACCCAAAAATAAAAAGAAAATCAGTACGAGGACAAAAACCTCGTAAAAAAGAAGAGACGTGGACATTCAGTAAAAAACAAAACAACACAAAAAGCAAACGCTGCCTCGGAGCTTGTGTGTGTGTGTGTGTGTGTGCGTGTGTGCGTGTGTGTGTGTGTGTGTGTGTGTGTGTACACACTGAGTGTGTCAACATAACATATATTTTATTTCCTGGTCAACATGCCTGACATGTCAAATAGTGTATGTAACAAGTGACCTCCCATGACCCCTGTGTGTGTGTGTGTGTGTGTGTGTGTGTGTGTGTGTGTGTGTGTGTGTGTGTGTGTGTGTGCGTGTGTATTTATTGATGTCAGTTGTTACCACTGTGCCAATGTGACATTGTCCAGTCCATTTAGAAAACACCAGTCATCACTGCAGCTTGACACACACACACACACACACACACACACACACACACACACACACAGTCTCCATCTTGTCTTCTTGATGTTGTTGCAAATGGACAAACGTGTGTCTTTGTTCACTGTCCAGATTCTTTTGGTTGTGTAACCTCTCCACATGTTTTATGTGTTGTTTATGTTTATATGTCTCTGTGTGGTGATGATGTCACATCCTCTTCCACGTTGCACAGTGTCAATCTGACCACTGGAGCTGATGTTCCACTTTCTTTTATCAGTCATACACCAGAGCAGATCTCACTCAGATCAGCTGTTTGTTTTTTTTTAAATATCCAACCAACAGACCACCAGGAGGCTGAGTCACTGGAACTTGACGGGGGCAGGTGTGTGATTAGAACCAGCACAAACCTGTTATGCATAAATTCACTAAATACAAAAAAACAAGTTCTAATTTTACCATTTTCACAACCAGTATGCAGCACACAGGCTGCGTCCAGCATGACGACAACAGAGACCGACAACGTCAGTTAAACCGCAGGCCAAAGTCTGTTCTGCAAAACATCAGAGCTGGTGACTCACCCTCATCATGGATGAAGTCCTTCATGGAGGCCCAGGTCTTGTTGTTGCAGTAGAAGGAGGTGTTGGCCGGCAGGCTGTCGTTGACGCAGTGCGCCGTGCTGCGAACGCACTTCTGCCGCAGGTTCCCCATGAAGAGCTGCAGACCTATGAGGGCGAAGACGCTCAGGCAGAAGACGGTGAGGATCATTACGTCGGCCAGCTTCTTCACCGACTGGATCAGAGCACCAACGATGGTCTTCAGGCCTGAGGAACCGAGGAGGACACGAGCGCCGTCAACACAGATGACAATGATGAAAAAAATAACAAATAACCAATTAGTATTGGTGATGATATTCGTTAATACGAATAATAATAACATCAATAACATTTTTTTCTGGACGTTTAGGAGGTTACAGGTTTGGGGACATTCAATGTTTTTGTCTGACAGTAGATTTCAATGTCCCTCTGTGGTGGAAAGTCACGATGATCATCACCAACAAAATCCAACAAAACAGACAACACCCCCCACCCCCCCCCCCCCCCCCCCACTTACACCAACGCCACAGACACACAAACATACGGCAAGAACAGCAGGAACAAAACACACAGAACACAGGGTGTGCAAAACCTTTCAATACTCAAACCTGGTTCAGTGTATCCATTAGTAACAGTCACTAACACACTGACGCTAATTAGCATCAGTATGCTAATTAAATTAGCTCTCGTGTTGTCGAACAGAGTCAGTGTTACGCCTGTAAGCACAGACGTGTCCGTAAGCTAATGAACGACTGTGGCTGCAGCTAACGGGTGAAATGCTGTCAACATGTTGCTGCTAACTGCGTCAACATGTTTTAAACACTGTTATATCTCTCAGCCAATCAAAATGACACGCCCCCGTGTGTTTTAAACACGTGTTTATGACATGTTAATAATGCTGTTAGCGCTGCATGCTAACGTGCGGTGGGGGTGGTGACATAAGGGGGTTAGCCAGCTTCATAGTATTTGTCAGACTGTGGAGAAAATGTTGTAATTTAATCTGCAGCACAAATTAAAAATGTAACTCTTATATCTTATTTTTCATCAGAGTTGTTTCTGTCACTGTTTGAACTGCAAACATCACTGACGACAGCTAACGGTGTCTTAGCAGCTTCTCAAAGGCCTTAGATTTGTGTACAGCGGTTCCATATTTGTCAGCTTTCATTAGCATGCTAACTTTAGTAGCAGCAAAAAGCGCTGCAGTAAAAATAATACCATAATAAATTGGTTGTATTTTTCTACCCATGAAGTTTGATGATGGATTTGTGTCGTGTCCTCTGAACTGGTAGCAGCTGCTTTAATTAGCGATGAGGCCATAAGAAAATGTTACATTTAGCACCGATTAGCTGAAACGTCACTTATGTTTGTTAAGACAACAGCCTGTGATGTGATCAGCAGAACATTTCTTTCACTTGTGTCATTGTTGCTTTACGTAAAGCTGCTGTTGGCTAAACCTCTTATGTACACGCCCGACACTCGTCATTGCATCTTTCTGCATGCTAACGATATCAACGGTCTTCAAGTAGGTGTTAATAGTCGATCTGGTGCTTCCAGCAGGTGGCGACGGGTGTGTTTGATATTCACTCCCTGCGCTCGTGTCCTCACCTGGGATGACAGAGATGGTTTTGAGCGCTCGCAGTACCCTGAACGTCCTTAAGGCTGACACATTACCCAGGTCCACAAACTCAGTCACATATCTGCAACAAGCCGGGAAACAGAAGCACAGGAACAGACACACACAGCGGATGTGACCACACGGAACAACAACGAGCCAAAACACAGGGAGAGAAAGACGGAGCTACAGAGACAGGCAGAGAGACAGACAGAGAGACAGACAGAGAGAGAGAGAGATACAATAGAGACAGGCCGGGTTGGACAACCAGAGACCTCCACTGTTCAGAAGGTGAAATCATACGTTCAAAGCCAGTCATGTTAACCGGGCACGGAATTCACGTTTGTTCAATTCAGGAACACTAAACAGCTCTTGTTACATTTTTCATGTAACAACAGAACTGCTAACGGCTAAAAGACGTAAACGCTGAAGAGTCCATAAGACTCCCAGAACTACTCCGAGTACATCAAACATCTCCAGTTAAGAGTTTGGCTTTGACACATCTGACTTCACCTTCGTCAGAATCACATCAGGTGTTTACACCTGTGACCCCTGACTGGGCGGGGTGGGAGGAGGCAGGGCTGGTGCTGCATGACACGGCAGACGTGGCACAAACAGGAGAGTACGTTCACAACAACGTTACGATGACAAGGCATTTTTCCGTTCCGTGTCGCCCCCTGGTGGTGGCCAGGCCTTACCTGGGATGACTGAGATAGTTTTCAGGGCTCTCAGCACTCTAAAGGTTCTCAGCGCCTGCAGGTTCCCTACTTTGATAAACTCTGTTAACAGCCTGTAGGGGGCAGTGTGGTGGTCAACAAACAACAAAAGAAGACAAATAGCAGAGTCTGAAAATACTGCGACGATTTAAAATGACACTTCTGATTTGCTGCAGCAACAACAGTGTAGTGAATCACAAAACCTGACCAGTGTGAGATGAAAACATCAGCAGAACGTTTGGAGGAGATGACGGAATCAGATGAGGGAATCATGAAGTCTATCGGTCCACTGTGAGCAACACGATGTTGCGTTTGATGATATATTCAGTAATGAATATGTCACCAGGTGCAGACTCGAACCAGGAGCAGTGGTGTGATGTCACTGCGAACTTCCTGTAACGGAGCAGCACGAGGCCGGACCAGATTCCCGGTCGGAACAGTGTCCGCGCTGTGACCACGTTCCCCTTGCATCACATCAGACAGCTGTGAGAGGCTGAGAGGCGCCAGGCCATGGCAGCCATTTTGGGCCCCCGTTTAGATTGAGTAATCTGATCCCGAGCTGCTAACAGCCCTCCATTACGGCTCATATTTCAGCGGCGTTGACTGGCAGGCTGATTGAATTACAGCGCAGGCGTTGGGGCACGGTGGCCAGAACAGGCCGTTTAGATGCGGGTGGAGATGACCAGCAGAGAGAGGCCACAGAACCAGGTCCACCCTGTTATCGATGCTCCGCCCACACCCCCCACCCCCCACCCCCCACCGTGGGTCAGTGAAGTCGATCTGCGGCCATCTTGGTTTTCAATCAAAGTGGAGATTTACTATGATGGATAAACATGGCGCTGTGGGAGTCGTTTTCCTGTTTGTTTTGTTTTGTGCTTCCGTCATGTGATTATCATACAAACGTGTATAAAATAATACTTATTAATAATAATGAAATAATCCGGCTGTAGAACCTGTGACAGTCAGAGCTCCTCCAGACGCTCACTTCACTGATTGACATTTTTCACTGTGTTGAAATAAAATGCTGCTGCTTCATTCTGTGAAAATGCCTGAAGAGTGTGGTGCTGCTGGTCCGCTGATGGCAGCCATTAACATGTCATCACAGCAGCAATATCTGTAGCACAGAGGCGGATCGCGCACGCGTGTGTGTGTGCGTGTGTGTGTGCGTGTGTGTGTGTGTGTGTGTGTGTGTGTGTGTGTGTGTGTGTGTGTGTGTGTGTGTGTGTTCGCAGGGGGTGGAGGGGAGGGTAATGGACTCTGTTACCATGGGAATGTTGACTTGGTGGGAGGTGAGGAGAGCATCAATCAGACATTTAGAGAGAGAGAGAGAGTGTACATATGTTTGTATTCATATCTTTACGAGGACCTCTGTGAGTACAGGCCCACATACATAGTGAGGACATTTGTGGATCTTGATTGAGAACTATGTTTGAGGTTAGAATTCAGTTTAGGTTCAGGGTGAGGGAAAGCAAAGTAAAAGACTGTCCTCACTACAATATAAGCACAAGGATATGTGTGTGTGTGTGTGCATGTGTGTGTGTGTGTCAGTATAAGGGTGTGTCTATTTACCGACCATCACTCTGGTTTTAATAAAACCTGGGCACAGGGGAGGTGATGTGTCAGGGGCGGAGTGTGTGTGTTTGTAGATGCAGCCATACATACACATACACACCATTACAAAATTGTTGTCCATTATTATGTGTGTGTGCTTGTGTGTGTGTGTGTAAGGAGGTGACTTATGTGTCCCCGTCCTGCAAAAGATCCATCTGACCGCTGGACGGCCTTTGGTTCAAGGACACACACCTACTGACTCAATGTGTGTGTGTGTGTGTGTGTGGTGTGTGTGTGATGGAAGGATGTGGGACTCAGCTGGAGGAACATCGCAGTCATCTTTAGTTAGACGGACTCTGTTTCCCAGAATGCCGTTCACTGGCCTCTCACAGTTGGCCTGTTATGATCAGTGGAGGTGGATGAAGCTGACAGATGAAGAATTAGCTTCATCTTGTTGTTGTCTTCTCTCAGGTTGTGAAGGAATGTGTGAATGTTGTTCCTCGTGAAGATCCAGGGAGCAGCTACATTACGCTTCACGTGAAAAGGACCAGTATGTAAAGCACGTCAGCAGCACATGTCTGTCTCAAAGACGTGGTTTAATGGTGAATTTGTCCTTTAAGTGAAGCCATTTTCCCCTCAGGAACCTGGCAGCAGGTCGTCGGGGTCATATTGTGGAACTCAGCAGACAGGATGTCCCGCTATCTGAGGACACCTTCATCAAGACGTTTCAATTTAGCGGGCGGCGACGGTGGAGGTGACAGCGCTTCATTACACCGCGCAGTAACCTCAGAGCCGAGCCTCAGGGTCAACTATTGATCCGATCGGTTCATTGTGATCGTTTATCTTCGCGGCGGCGTCCCTCACTGCACGCCTCCTGCTCCTCGGCTCCCTGATTGATCGCCGCCTGATTGCTAACCAAACCAAACCAGAGTGATTTTCCATCAGTTAGTCAATTACCAAAGTGAACAGGTCACGCTCTGTTCACGCCCACACAGGGCGACGGGCCCCGCGCTCGCTGAGCGCCGCCATCGGCTGCCGTCAGGACTCAGAGGCGCCGCGGTTCCACAGCTTCTCTGTTCTCACCGAGTCTGAGTTCTGTTTTCATTCCTGTTTATTCTGAGGCGAAGACGGTTCTGATGCCAAAAGACGTGTGTGTGCATGCGTGTGTGTGTGTGTGTGTGTGTGTGTGTACTCACGCCATGACAATGACGCTGAAGTCGAGCCAGTTCCATGGATCCCTCAGGAAGGTGAAGGGTCCCACACAGAAACCTCTCGCCAGGATCTTTATGAGCGACTCGAACGTGTAGATACCTGTGAAGGTGTACCTGATGTGTGTGTGTGTGTGCGTGTGTGTGGTGGGGGGGTAAAGGAAGAGATGCTTTAGTGAGAGGAACGGATAAGATACATATATCAATCCATACAGTGTATCTATATATCCATATATATATAGTGTATCCATATATCCAGTGTATACAGTGTATTCATATATACAGTGTATACAGTGTATACATATATACAGTGTATCCATATATACAGTGTATACATATATACAGTGTATCCATATATACAGTGTATCCATATATACAGTGTATACATATATACAGTGTATCCATATATACAGTGTATACATATATCCAGTGTATACATATATCCAGTGTATACAGTGTATTCATATATCCAGTGTATCCATATATACAGTGTATGCAGTGTATTCATATATACAGTGTGTACAGTGTATTCATATATACAGTGTATACATATATACAGTGTATCCATATATACAGTGTATGCAGTGTATTCATATATACAGTGTGTACAGTGTATTCATATATACAGTGTATACATATATACAGTGTATCCATATATACAGTGTATACATATATACAGTGTATTCATATATCCAGTGTGTACAGTGTATTCATATATACAGTGTATCCATATATACAGTGTATACAGTGTATCCATATATACAGTGTATACAGTGTATCCATATATACAGTGTATACAGTGTATCCATATATACAGTGTATACAGTGTATCCATATATACAGTGTATACAGTGTATCCATATATACAGTGTATACAGTGTATCCATATATACAGTGTATACAGTGTATCCATATATACAGTGTATACAGTGTATCCATATATACAGTGTATACAGTGTATCCATATATACAGTGTATACAGTGTATCCATATATACAGTGTATACAGTGTATCCATATATACAGTGTATACAGTGTATCCATATAATCCATATATACAGTGTATCCATATATACAGTGTATACAGTGTATCCATATATACAGTGTATACAGTGTATTCATATATACAGTGTATCTATATATCCATATATATACAGTGTATCCATATATACAGTGTATACAGTGTATTCATATATCCAGTGTATCCATATATACAGTGTATCCATATATACAGTGTATACAGTGTATTCATATATCCAGTGTGTACAGTGTATCCATATATCCAGTGTATGCAGTGTATTCATATATCCAGTGTATGCAGTGTATTCATATATCCAGTGTGTACAGTGTATTCATATGAAGGTCTTACTCCAGGTACTTGGCCCAGTAGGCCGGCTCCGACATGGCCATGAAGCAGCAGTTGGTCAGGATGGTGCACATGATGAACAGACTGAACAACGTGAGCAGGTCAAGGAACAAGAAGGTTCTAGTGCATCTGCAGCAGCAGAGGGTCAGAGGGTAAAGGTCATCACCTGTCAAATATTCTGTCTGGTGACAAATGACAGCTGCCACCTCCAGTCCAGCAGATTAATATGGAACGAGCCATGAGGAGAAATCATCACATTATGGGAGCAGGAACTTTCCAAACTGTCAGACGGCGGCGTGCGCGTTAAATACCGGCTTCAGCTGCCATGTTGTTCCCACTGCACGCGGCGAGGTGGGAGAGGAACCTCGCTCAGCCGTCAATCACAGCTATAAATGAATCATAATTATTGTAATTTGACAGGGGGAACATGCTCCCTGTGTGAGCGCGGCCCAAACCCCAGCTGACGGCGCTTTGAGCGGCAGGCTAATTGTTGATTGAGAGCTGCCCGTGATGATGTCGCTCCAGCGGCGGTGGTAGGCGGCGAGATAACACGGTTACCGGTCGACAAACAACGCAAATGTCCCCCCACCGCCGCCGCTAGCAGAGCCAGGAGCTAATTATACTGTAATGATAGCTGTGGTGTTTGGGACCTCCCGGGCCACCGCCGCCGTAATGTCATTACACCTCCCTCACCCCCCCTCACCCCCGCCACCACTCCACATTTCTTCACCTCCATCGTTTGAGCTCATTTACACACACACACATACACACACACACACACACACACACACACACACACAACTCAAACAGGCTAGTGTCCAAACAAACCAGACACAACAACAACAGCAACACAAAGCTACCGATGGAGCAACACAGCGGAAACAGCGGTGGACTGCACAAACACACCATGTATAGTCTCACTGTGTGTGTGTGTGTGTGTGTGTGTGTGTGCGTGTGTGTGTGTGTGTGTGTGTGTGTGTGTGTGTGTGTGCGTGTGTGTGTGTGTGTGTGTGCATCCACCTCACACCACAGCTTGTCACTGTGGCGCCAGTGTGGTTGGGCAGAAATCCAGAACGCACTCGATCTCACACAAACACTTATAAAAGACTCATACACAAACACACACTAAAAATCCACTTCAGCACCACGTCTGTTCTTCAAGCATCCACCCCACTACACACACACACACACACACACACACACACACACCCCACACACAGACACACACCTGACATCCAGCACACGCTTGATCTAATTTTTGTTTTGCCTCAGACTCACTCTCTCACACACACACAGACACACACACAGACACACACAGACACACACACAGACACACACAGACACACACGGCACATCAGCAGCGCCACACCTCCACTCCCGACCTCTTCACCCACTTGTCCCCTGACAACAGCAGCGTGTCCACCGGCTCGACGTCTCTCAACACCAGCAGCCGCCTCCCGAAGTAAAAATAGCAAAGTGTGAGGTGAGTGGGGGGGTGAGGGTGTGTGTGTGTGTGGGGGCGGGGGGGCGTGATGGGAGTGGTCACCTGGTCACATGGTGAGAGGTCCAGAGCTCAGCGGAGTCTTTTACGACACATCTGGATTTAGATGTAACAAATCCTGACTGTATGAAAACACCATGTGATGACACACACACACACACACACACACACACAAGCTTCCCTTCATGCTGCGAGGACACTGCTCAGAGGCTGACCTCTGACCTCTGACCTCTGCGGCGTAAGGATATGAGTGGACGAGGATCTTGATGGCGACCCTGCGGACAGGGTGGAAGGGGTCAAAGACGTAGAGAGCTGATGTGGCGCTGAAGCGGAAGATGGCCTTCCCCTTGTTCAGGACTATGAAGGTCTGCCAGAGAAGAAGAAGAAGAAGAAGAGCGTGTTTCTACACATCCTGTGTAAACCAGAAACACGCACACACACACACACACACACTTGCCGGGGGGCCTACCCTGTGGTCTTTGAAGTAGTATGGGTCGATGTCCTCCAGGGGGACACCGACCAGCTGAGATGGGATGTCGGCGAAGATGCGCGGCAGCTGTTTTCCTGCCTCCAGGTCAGGCCGGGGCCGGGGGAGCTCCACATCGCCCAGGTCCTGACACACACACACACACACACACACACACAGACACACACACAGAGCATCACTGCCTCTGCTGCTGTTTTCTGATGCAGCTCCACATCGCTCTTCCTTCCACCTTCTGATCTGTCTCCATGTTTTTGTTTTCATTAACCCTAGTAATCATGCCTGCTAGTGTGTGTGTGTGTGTGTGTGTGTGTGTGTGTGTGTGCGTGCGTGTACCTCCTGGTAGTGTTTGCTGCGTCGGGCCTCCTCCTGGGCGATGCGCTGCTCGATGGCCGCCAGGGAGTCCGGCGTGAAGCGCTGAAAGCTCTCTGGTCCCATTGGAAACACAAAGCCAGCCATCTTCTCATCCTGATCCTGCTGCTGACTGGCCCAGTGTACCAGCTGCACACACACACACACACACACACACACACACACACACACAGAGGTGTTGAGCATGGACAGTGTATACAGACAGGACATGGTCTCATCGTGGACGGCGATGGACACAGGTCATCATTGTCAGCGTGGTAATAAAGAATAACGTCAGTGACTTCCTGTCTGCGTTCACTCCTTCAGCCACGAGATGAGGAGCGTTTGATTCGAGTGCCTCGAGTGTCGGTCCTCTCGCAGGCACAATGATGACGTTCTGTGAGACAGCAGTCGCCACGGCTCAGGACGCCGCTTCGTCTCGCTCATCATCCAGCCGCCGCCGCCGCCGCCACGCGGGCACTTTTAAAAGGCAGCAATCAGACTGAGCATCTTATGTCCGACCCCGACACACACGTTGTGTCTGTACTGATACAGTGTGTATGAACTACAGTGTGTCATTATGGTGTCTCAGATGTGATATTGTGTTACGCTTTACCACATGATGATGTCATGATGAGAACGAGCCTGTGACAGCGTCTGGACCAATCACTGTTTGTCCACATACTTTAGTCCACAAACTGTAAGAAGTTCATCTGCAGGAAGATCGATGTCACACTGTGTGTGTGTGTGTGGTGTGTGTGGTGGTGTATGTGTGTGTGCGTGTGTATGTGTGTGTGTGTGTGTGTCTCCAGACCATCTGCATTGGATTGTAATTGAATGATTCAAGAGGCCTCGTTTTTCAACCCTTCATGCAGTTACTCTTCACAGTTCCCAAATCTGATTTCCAGTGTGTGTGTGTGTGTGTGTGTGTGCGTGTGTGTGCGTGTGTGTGTGTGTGTGTGTGTGTGTTTGCGCATCAAAGGAAAATCTAGCTCTGTGTTTTGTTCTTATCAAAAGCTGTCATCCATGCTCTCTCACATACACACACACACACTCACACACTCACACACTCACACACACACACACCTTGATCCCCTCGGCCCTGGCTTCCATTCTGCTCTGACACTTGGTCACGTACACACTTTGTGCGCTGACATCATACAAAGCATCAACCAGATGATTAAAACAATAAGACGCTCAGACGTCAGATCGTATTTTGTTTTGATGAACACACACACACGCGCGCGCACACACACACACACACACATGCGTTTTGACACAGAGAAGATGCTGATCTGGGATCAGCTTCTCGTCTGGGTTATTAAGTCAGACATGAGTGAGGGAGCCAGCTGATGGTGATGGTGAGGACATGGTGAATGTTGGACGTGGAGAGGAAGTGGTGGTTGAACCTGCAGCAGTTTGGATCTTCAGGTGGATCCACGTGTGTCGTCCTATAGGAGACGACGGGGGACAGACGACGGACGGGTTTGGGTGGTTGCGGTTGGTTGCGGTTTGGCCTTGGCGTTCAGCTCCTCCCACAGAGCGGCGTCCTGTCACTGTGCCGTAATGAAGAGACGTGTGTCCCCTCAGAGGACGCTGTGGTCCAGCGGCGGCGGCGGCGGCGGCGGCGGCGGTGAATATGCAGCACCTTGATTTCAATTAGCCTGAGAGGTGAAAACACGACGCTGTTACTGAGCAGCTGCCCAACACAGGAAATGATTGACTGATATCAGGCGACGGGCCAAGCTGAGCTGGCAGAGGAGCACAGGGAGCACAGGGAGAGCCTGGCTTCAGGATGGGGGGGTGTGGGTGTGGGTGTGGGTGTAGGGGGGGGGGGCAGCCGCCTTCAAGCGTCATTTCGAAGCTTTGTGTTGGACGACAATCCTTCACACCTTCACAGACACAAAAGGCCGCAGCGTTTTTTGTTGTTGTTTTCCTGTGTGGAGGTTTTTTGATCTTCTCCCTCAGAAGAAGAACAGGAAGTGGACATACTAGGCCACGCAGAGACGTCTCCTCTTCTCTCTGGTCGCGGTTCCTCCACGCTGCACCTCATGGTCCTGTGTCCCGGCCGTCACAGCCAGTCACATCAGCCTGCTGCTGAAGGTGCTTTTCTGCTCCTGGCCCAGGCTGACTGATCATCTCTGACGGCCAGGAGTCTGCAGACAGCGCCGACCCACTCCTCCTCACGCTGAGCCACCATGACTCAGGAGCTCAGTGAGTCCTCTGGCCTCCTCCTGCACCTTCACGTCCTGCGAGTCCCTGCATCCATCTCCACACACAGCGACCATCACGACCTCTGTAACACGTGGCAACACAAAATGTGGACGCAAAAAGTGGACGCACATTCCAGGATGAAAACGATGGGAAGAGACGCAGAGGAGGACGGCGAGTTCCTCTGGGAACCTCTGGCGATTCCCAAACGCCGCACAACTCCGCCCTCTGCCGCAAAGACGTCTGAGTCCAACGGCAAAACTATCAGCCACAAGACAACAAGAGACAAACAGACGTAAACAAACAGACGTAAACAAACAGACGTAAACAAACAGACGTAAAAAAAGGTTTTCTGACCCCTGGTGGTCAAAGGTTGATCAGCACAGCTTTAATGGATGGAGATGGTGAGACGTGCGCACACAAAGACACAAATCACATCATGTCCAAACATCATGTCCGTCCCCCCTGTCTTAGTGAGTGTCTCAGTGAGTGTCTCAGCTGTGTGTGTGTCGGCTGTGGTTATTAACACACGCGGCGAGGCGCTGCGATCAGTTCCTCCTCTGGTCAAGGTCGTGTTGGAGATAACGTGTTTTATAGGCGTCGTCAAATCGTCGTCAGAGAAGAAGGAGACCAAATCAAGTCCATCGTCTGCTCTGAGGAGAAACATGTCCCATGCAAAACAGTAAAAAATGAAATGAATCATCTGACATCAAACTAATTAACCAGTTTTTCTTTCTTTCTTTCTTTCTTTGTTAATTCCTCCGCTTCCTGCGTCCTCTGGCTTTCTCTCGCTGTCTGTCCATCCTCACCATCGTTTAACCACACGAGTCATCAGCTCGTCTCTTCTCGAGACGCCGCGGCGTCACATTTTCGACGTTGTATCGTTTAGCACCTGCTCAGCTGCGGGGTTTGTGGCGTTGAGAGGAAACGCGCGTCTCACGCTGGAGAAGGGAAGACGTGTAACTCAGCGTGTGGACATTATGGACACAGACAACAGGACAGCGTGTGGAGCAGCTCAGGTGTTGACGCAGGAACACAAACAGCAGCAGAGCAGCATCTTCTGCTGTGAAGCTCCTGCTTCCTGTTTGAGATCAACAGCTCCTGGTGAAACAACAGGCTGAAATAAGAGACACACAGAAATAGAAAGCTATGTGTCCTTGCATGTCTGCATGTGTACAAGCACGCAACACTGTGTGTGTGTGTGTGTGTGTGTGTGTGTGTGTGTGTGTGTGTGTGTCCTCACAGAGAAGGGGAGTTGTGATGTTTTCGTACCTGATGGACAAACTCGTGTCCAGTAGATGAATTAAACATGACAGTGACATGACACATGAGACACCGCAGCAAGAGACACTGGACACTGTCAGAGGGACACAACCCCACTGCTTCCGTGTCAAACTGTCTCACACAAAGCCTGTCTCACTGTCCATCAGTCAAGACAAACGTCTCCATGCGACAGACCTCAGTCCCACATCCGTCCCCGCTGATCCCATCGCTGATGCCCCGTGGACGCTGTCCTCCGGGCATCAGTCAACGCCAGGACGAGTGTTCATTACTGTCACCATGACAACACAGCTCCCCAACCTGGACAAGGTGGACACTTCAACTCTCACAGTAACGAGAGACAATTCATCGTTTTAGCTGACGGACAAAACGTCCACATACGAGTCCTGCGAAATGACACCGACTGTGACACATGACCTCAGCGGTGACCTCGCTGCACGCACACACACACACACACATACACACACACACACACACACACACACACACACACACACACAGAGAGAGAGAATCTCTGGGGAAATCAAAAATCAGGAGGACACGGTGGCGAGGACATGGACACCTGTGGCTCGCTGCTCTCAGCCAATCAGGAGCATGGAAAAGGGTTTGGAAACATGCAGCTGATCAGGCTGAGAGGACGCATGTCGGGACAAATGGTCTGATAAATGTTTCAGAGAGGGAGAGGACAGAAGATGACGGACGACAAGAAGACAAAGGAGAGAACGAGGGAGGAGGGAGGAGGAGAAGAGGAGGTAAAAAGGAAAAGATGCCACGATGGAGGAGGAGAAACGGAAAAGAGAAAAAAAAAGAGAGAGAGGAAGTGAAGAGGAGAAACAGGATGAAGAGAATCAGATGGAGAAAGAAGAAAAACATGGAAAAATAAGAAGAGGAGGAGGATTCAACAATCACTTCTCCGTCATCACACACACACACACACGCACACACACACACACACGCACACACACGCACACACACAGGGTTTGGGTCGGGTCGGGTCGGAGCGGAGCGGCGGGCCGGTGTCAGGTGACCAGCGGCAGAAACAGTCTCTCCTTCCCCCGACAGCGTCACCTTTCAGCTGCGGTTACACGCTGACATGGCAGCCGCTCCAGATCCAGGGCGAGCGCGTGTCGACCTGGACGCTGCAGGCCGCGGCGAGCGGCGCTTACACGCACTGACACACATTCACACATCCATTATTCATCCCCCACTCTCTGATCACTCACTCGCTTTTTCCTCCCTCACTCACCGCCACGCTTTTGTCCCGCTAACTAACACTCACCGCCCTGAACATGGAAAACACACGCCGACAAGCAAAGATACAAGCTCCTGCATCAGCACGCGGGAGGTCAGAGGTCACGGGTAAATAACAACAAAAACACTGTGTAAAAATGAAACAAACTGAAGAGTTTGTCACACATATGTTAATTCATATACACACTGGCTCATATGTATTGTGTATTGTTGTGTATTGTTGTGTATTATTGTGTATTATTGTGTATTATTGTGTATAATTGTGTATTATTGTGTATTATTGTGTATTATTGTGTATTGTTGTGTATTATTGTGTATTATTGTGTATTATTGTGTATTGTTGTGTTTTATTGTGTATTGTTGTGTATTATTGTGTATTGTTGTGTATTATTGTGTATTGTTGTGTATTATTGTGGTGTCATTTTGACCTTGTCTCCATTTGTTTTCGTTTCAAAACAGCAACATTAAGTTAATGAAGTTGCTGAGTCAGCAGCTGCTGTTTGCAGTCATCACATGTGAACAACACAGACAACTGGCTCAGTGTGACAGCCAGGAAATACACACACACACACACACACACACACACACACACACATACATACACACAGATGTCAACATGTGTTTGATATAAGTGACCGGCTCCTTATCTACCTGTTCTCCTCCTCCTCCTGCTCCTCCTCCTGTGTCAGCACTCAGTCGCTCAGCTGTCAGTTTCAAACCAGGACACACACACACACACACACACACACACACACACACACACACACA
>JAFBJQ010000578.1:1825-13855 GCA_016785345.1 Trinectes maculatus | reverse complement strand
GGTCCGAGTCCGGGTCCGAGTCCGGGTCCGGGTCCCGGTCCCACTCTGCGTTCTGCGTGTGTCTGTGCGTGTGTGTGTGTGTGCGGCTCCGGGTCTCACTGTGTCCGGTTCCCCATCACCGCCGCGCCGCGTCCCGCGCGCAGCCGCCCGGTTCCATCCGGTCCACGAAGCCCAAACTCCGGGAAGAGAAAAGTGAAGGGTCGCGAGGCGGCGGAGAGCGGATGCGCTGAGAGCGCGAGGCGCACGCGGAGAGAGCGCGCAGCTTCAGCGGGGATGAGCGCGCGCGCAGCCCGGTGCCTCAGTCCGCCTGCCCGCTGCCGTCCTCCATCAGCGGCTGTGATCCCGGAACCCCGCAGAGGAACCGCCTCGTCTCTCCTCACTCAGGTGAGTCAGGTGAATTAACGCCCCTCCAAAATAAAAGTCCTCTCCAGCTGTTGCTTTTATTTTACTTTGTAGGGAATTAAGTGAAGACGGAAAAGTTTGCAGTCGGTGCGGCGCGTGCTGCGTCTCCGGCGGCCTGAGGTGCTGAGCGGCCCCGGACTCCTGCTCCTGTCAGCCCCGCCGCTTGATCGCCCCCGGGACGAGAGAGAGAGAGAGAGAGAGAGAGCAAGAGAGAGAGAGAGTCTGAGTGTGTGTGTGTGTGTGGGGGGGGGTATCGCGAGTTTATGTCCCAAGTCCCGTTTGTTTAGGACACGCGCACACACGGGGCACGGAAAGTAGGTAACGCGCGCACACACACACACACACACACACACACACACACAGTCTTATTTGAATGTGATGATGCTATTTGTACTTTTTTGTGTTTGTGACAACTTAACACTGTAAACACACAACACAGCCACACGTGAGCCAGCACGCGGCAGGTCCTCACAGAGCTGTGAAAACAAAACAAAAATGAAACAAAACTGTGACGTTTCTCTGCTGCTTCCGCTTCAGTCAGATGAAAACATCATAACCAGTATTATTATTATTATTATTATTATTATTATTGTTGTTGTTATTATGAACATTATCATTGTTACATTATCATTGTTACATTATCATTGTTACATTATCATTGTTACATTACACGTGTGACGTTTTCTTCAATAACCAACTGATGTTTCTATAAGAATCTGATTTATTTGATTGCAATACAGTGGTAACATATTTAAATAAAATATATGTACATCATACCTGTCTGTGATGAAAACACGTGACTCACCGCGTCAGCAGCGTCAGCTGTTCTCTGGCTGTGAGTGTGATAGAAAGTTAAATAGTTAAATCAGCTGTTTCAGCCAATAGACAGAGAGACAGGAAGAAGGAGTTGAATGTCAAGTCCTCTCTAATTGTTTCTATTTTCACACTGATTTAAGAGGAGCCGCTGTAAAAATGACCTAAAAACAAAGCAGAGCGCCGCCTGACGCCCGCTGATAACACACACACACACACGCACACACACACACACACATATGCACAGACAACACACACACACCCACAGTAACACGCAGATAACTTTCACATATTTTGTGACGTAAATTAAGTTAAATAATTTGTCCATTTTGTTCATCTAAACATTTCTGTCATATCCTGATTCATATATTAAAATATTTAAATCAAACACACAAAATATGACAAAGGAAGAACAGAAGGGAAGAGGAGACAAATGGGAGGAAAATCCAAAAGACAAGGAAAGGAATTAAGGGAAGGTGGCTAGGTGACCTGTCGGGTTGTGCTGCCTCCTGCCGGAGGCCAGAGGCACTGCATGAGAAGAGGAAGGATATCATTTCTCTTCAGCCTTATAAGTAATATGTAATACACACACACACACACACACACACATATATATATATATATATATATATTACCCCCAGAGCTGAAAGTTAATTTTAAATCAAAGTAAAGCAGACATCTGTATTTACTTGAGAAACTCAAGAAGTTTACTTAATTTTTAATTTTCTTTAATTGATCCTGACAGAGTTGAGACAAACTTTAATCAATCGTTTTATTAATTATAAATATTTCATATGATCCATGTTTGAGGTGTAAAATGACATGAAAGCAGCAGAATACTGCAAATCTCCAAAGTTTATTCTCAGGCAAATTTAAAAGCAAATGAAGGTATAAGCTTGTTTCAATGGCCGTCGCCTCCGACTGAAAAGAAATCTTCACATCCTGCTCAGTTCTGTGGTGAACCAGTGGCATCAGCCTGCCTGGGTGGCCTGTTAGTGTTTGGCCCAAACTACTGGGTCAAAGGTCACAGTTATGCACAGAAACACAAGGCTTCCCCATAAATTAACTGCAAGTCCCGCAGAGTGAGTCTACAATGCCTCCTAGTGGTAAAAACACTGAAATACAGCATACAACACCCCCACCACGTCACCCCAGCCAAAATCTGTCACTGAAATAAATTAGTTGGGTCATTTCACTCTCACATCAGCGGCCATCATCCAGCATTTACACCAGTGCTTCAGCCAGTTCATCATTTTCAAGATCCAACAAAAAAAAACTCAAATGATCTTTTACTAAATTATGTGTCCAATTTCCACAATTTCCAAAAAGTTTGTCCATCAGACAGAACAAAAAATATGTTTTCAAAGATCAATGAGTTCAGCCACATTTTCACTGCAGAATGACATCCGAATGTAAAGAGGGAAAAAAGAAATCATCTTTAAACAATTTCTAAAAAACACAAAATCCTTTTATTGACAAATTATTTGAATAGATGTCATGAATATGACTTCAAAGGTTTGTTCTGCAAACAGTAACGATGTTGGGTCACAAGCTTTTAGGAAAGCGCCGCCATATGCATCAATTTAAGTCGCCCGTTTCAGTGATAAAAAACAACAACACTTCTCCTCCACCAGCAGTTTACAGGTTTGCATAACTGCACATTTTAACAGAGGGACGGCGTCAAGCTGGGAGAGATGTTCAGGGCATCAGAGGTGGAAGCAACAGCTGAAGAAGCAGCGAACAAAAATCCACAAAAAGGTGCAGACAAATTCTGTTACTGCAAAACTAACCCAGAAAAAATCAGCCAAGTAAAAACCGGTAAACCGTCGTCACGGCGCCATTGTCAGAGCCAGACCGAAACGAGTCCTAATGAATCCATCTCAACGCATCAGTTCAAAAGGCAGGAAATGAAAATTTATCAGTCACTAATTGTGGCCAATATTCTGTTGTTTAACCAATCAACTAATAGTTTCAGTCCTACACCAAAGTGAGAAATAAAAAACAAAGAATCATTTACCCAGTGATCAGCAGTTATCAGATGGAGGCTTAAACAAACAACCGATGACGTATAGAAAATGTCCTCTGGTGCCTTAGAAACCCAGCACACCACTTCTCTCCCAACTTCTCTCTTCAACATTCACAAGAGAAATCATCAAAATAAATCAAGATAAACAGGGGGCTGCGTTACATTGTGTGTGTGTGTGTGTGCGTGTGTGTGTGTGTGTTTGACAGTTTAAGCTGAAAGTAGAGAGCCAGACATTGCTGTGCTTGGCACTGGTAAAAGTTTCTCAGTAGAGAGGGCAGAGTGTGCTCCGTGTGGCGCTCGCAGCCCCCACCTGCTCCTCCCTCCTCCCTCCTTATACACAGACGGGTAAGTGAAGATTTGTCTTGGCGGCGGCGTTAGGCGTCCATCACTCGTCTGAGCCAGCTGAGCGTTTCTGGTTCCTTTTGCGAGGAGATCTTCTTGGAGAAGCCTTGTCTGTGGAAAGAACAACAACAGAGTGTGATTTACCCAGACTGAGAAACCTCACAGCACATTTATCCTCCAAGTTGCACTTTCTCTGTATGAAGTTCAATGTATTGTGTGTGTCATGTCATTTCATGTGATTAAGAGACTGTCAACAGCGACTGTGACATTTCTGTAACTGTATTAGCCATTAGCCGGACAGCTACAGTAGGTCACCAACCAAAAAACTTCAAAATTCAAATATTTTATGAAGACTGGAAATAATAACACTTCAGCAGTGATATAAAGATGAATAAATAAAGTTTTGTTTCTTTCTGACACGTCAACCTGTGGCTGAGTATGGTTCTGAGTGAGAGAACGTGTTCATGCTCAAAAGCCAGCACACACACCATGAAGCAGACCTCACCTCTGCGACTTTGCACTGAAGACGCAGGGAGGCGTGACAGCGAGGAAGGAGGAGAGAAAAAGGAAGAAGGTAAGTGAAGCTCAAGCACAAGTTAAAGTTCATTCAGAAACAGGTGAAGCAGGGAAACAGAGACACGTCAGCTGATCCAATGAGGACACACATGGAAAGACGTGGTCAAAGTTTCAGTGTCTGGACAAACAGGGATTTCTTTGCTTTATCACAGAATTGTGTATTAACTAAACCAGCTACTGATGTTTTGTGTTAACTAGTGTTTAAAGCACAAAGCTTCAGGCTTAGAGTTTTCAGACTGAGACAGATCTACAGAGGTTTTATGTTTTACATGACTGCAATATCTAGGTTTAATCCAAGCTGACGACTACAGCACTTGAGATGTACATACTGATCTGGTTAAGTGTTTCCTGAGGAATCCAGCTCATGTCCACGTCGTTGTTGCTTGAAGTTCCCATTTCCACTTTTGGAGCTGGACGCCTCCTCTGTGCATACATTCAATGACACAAACAGACACGCACACACACACACACAGTGAGAGTGAGAGAGGCAGATATGGTTGGGAAACTGGAACCAGTCCCAATCAAAATTAGCTATTAAAAAAATCAAATTACTGATTGCAACAGTTTAAAAATTCACCTACTTGTTAAACATGTTTAAACCTGAGGTTTCTTTACCTCAGGCCTTAAAAAAAATTATAATATTACTGCACCTTTCTGGACTCCAGCAGCTGGTGAAGGCCTACAATGACCAGCAGCCCGAGGCCTGACAAGAAGACATACAAGAAGATCCTGTGAGGGAAGGAAAAGGGGAAGAAAACAGGTTGAATAAAAAAAGGTAAAAGACGACTGGCTAGAAACGCATACAGAAAATAGGAGACAATCACAACATGTAATCACTGACGTCTCTCCGTCCAGTCCGTCTTCCCTCTCTGTGATGGTGACTGTTTGGTTGAACACTGCATCCTGGAAGATGTTTCCCTGCAGACAGACGGACAAAGACAGTACAGAGGGAAAGATCGAGGAAGGAGAACAAACAGAAATAAAGGGTAAGGAGAAAAAAAACAGTAGGGAATGAGAAGAGAAAAAAAGACACAAAGGACAAAGAAAACGCAAAGGTCAAAGATCAGATGCCAACATGCTAACATCCTCATCATGGTCTCTGACAAACAACAGGTCAAACAAACCAAATTTTGTTTGGTTTAAATGACAAAGCAAACAGCAGCCAGCAGTCATGACACAGACGTCATACAGTTTTCCCCTCCTCCCCTTACACTGCTGTCCTTGTAGTTGAGGTTGATGACAAGTCCGAATGGTCGCCCTCCCATCGGCTCAGCAGGAATAAACGAGTACTCGAAGGTCGCCTGTTTGCTGGGAGGAACCACAGTGCCGAGCTGGAGCGCAGTGAAGTTCTGGATGTAGAACTGGTAATCCTGTGGGTAACGGAAAGAAGCATCCAGAGAGTCCACAATGAAGTTCTCCGATCCCTTGTTGGTGAAGCCGATCAGGAACTTGACAATGTTGTTTGCTGGGAAGTCTGGAGAGAAATGAGGACACGGATGAGCCGGGGTCGTCACTGCATCACAGAGTCCACTCTGCACGAGCACAAACTGTAGAAATCACAAGTAAACGACAGTAGGCAGAACACAAGCAGTTACCTTCTCCCTTGACAAACAGAATGGTGGTATCAGCGTTGGGGGAGGCCTTCACCTCTCCAACCAGTGCGTCTTCCTCTTCATCTTCTTTTTCTTCTACCTACACAAAGACATACGCAGATTTATTTTCCCGGAGAATCCATCTAATCTTGAAGTGAGGGAGATGGGTTGGCTTCTGGGATAAATTATAAACTCATATGAGGATATCTGTAACGATAGCTTTCATTATCAGCTGGTCAGCCTAAATGGAATGCACATTTATGATACACAACCTGGACGAGCTCTAAACAGCATCTTTTTTGCACGAAACTACTCAACAATTGGATAACTGAGTCATTTTGTAGCAATAAAGTTCAAATCGATTTGCTGATTTCTTAGTTTTCTGCAGCTGTGCATTAAACATACAAACAAAGCAAAGCATTTACATGAGACAATTAATGTTTTTTAATGACTTTGATTAATGTGACTGCGTCATTAGTGTTTGAAACCCGCAATACTTGGTCACACTGCGAAAGGTATCTATATCATGGTATTGATTATTTTGTGATAGTTCATCTATGAAGCAATCACTCATTCACCTACCAATTCTGCATTGTCATCATCTTCCACTTCTGCCTCGTCATCCTCGTCTTCTGTTGTCACATCATCCACAACGTCTTCATCCACTGCCTCCGCCTCCTCATCCTCCATAAGATCCTGGGCACTGACCAATGGCCCTGATGGGTTGTTAGAACACAGTGAATGAGTGAAGTATAAAACAAATGAAAGTGTACCCATTCACAGTCATTGGCCTGCTCCCTCATTTCACTGATAGAAAAGTATATAGATATATCTTCATACATAAGACAGACACATGCACATCTACATCCCACCTTACTGCTGTGAAGATTTTCTAGATTTAGATAGAGACCTGAGGGTTTTCAGCTGGAGACCACTTTATGACTAATTGTTTGTCAGACTCAATTTTACATAGAATTCACAATAAAAACAACTACTACATTTCTGTTTACCGATACAACCAAGCAAACAGTTGATAAACTGGCCGTGCTGATGGGAAGAGGCTACAAAGTGGGTGGAAAGTGATGTGTTGTGGTATGATGTAATGTTGTAAAGAGATGTAATGTAGTCTACGTGGCGGTACTGCACCTATGAATTGTTTGCCCGCTGCCATTAAATACGTATATGAAAAGAAAGAAAGCCCTCTCTCTGTGCTAAGTGAGCTAGTCTGTCAAAAGTGACATTATCGATTATTTACAACTGTGTAGTTTTGTGTTGATTATATTTTACATATATATATAATGCACAGTGACCAGACAGCTTAGAGATACTTTAAAAAACAGTGAACTGAATATGTTGTGTTCAGGTAGCTGCTGACTGACTGTTAGCAAGGTAGCAGCGCTGCTTAGCTTCGCGGCTAACAGCTAGCAGACAGACAGTAAGGACACGTCAGTGTAAGCAGATGGACAAACTTCTCCAGAGAAGCGTCCACTAGCACCCATGACAAAACCGACACGTTCACAACAAAGGGATATTCGGCGAGATGTGTGTGAATAACTACAAAAAGAAGCAACAACACACCGTTGAACCAAGTTCCTCTCAGTGTGCACATGTGAAAAGGAGGACGGCCTTTTTCACGGCAGCTAACTAGCTGCTAACGTTAGCATACCGACGCCAACCACCCGAACAAACACGTCCTATCTTTGCCATCGCGGCACGCAGCTGTGTAACAGACTCACGGTGTGTAAGGAGCGTCGCCGGGAAGGCTAACAGCGCCAGGAGCAGCAGTTTGGGAAGAAGTCTCATCATGTTGTGTTGGTAATCAGGTCGCTCTCATTCAGCGTCTGTCACAAAGCCAGGCAGTGCGCCGCTTCCGCTTCCGCTACAACTTCACACCGCGCCTGCGCAAAGGGAAGAAAAAAAACGCTAACCGGAAAATGAAATATTGAGTTTCATGTGTGATTTTCAACCCGGAAGGGATTTGCAGGTAAATAACCTGCATGTGTTCGCATTGTGCTATCAAATTTAGATGATGTTCCATGATATATGTGAAACAGGCAAACATTCAGTCAGAGTTAAACTTTATTACAAGAACATTTTATTAGTGGGCCTGATGACACGTAACACTATATTCTTATTATGATTTCTTGCCCAGTATCTCACATGCTAACAGTGAAAGCTGAGTTATTAAAAGCGTAACAAAGTAATATTCCGTTTCTTTGGCGTCTGTTGCAAAGCTACGGCTCGGCTTGGTCACATGATTTCATCACAGTGAGACCTACGACAAACATCATCAGAGTCGTCAGTTCTTCAGTGATGATGTCAGAGGAGAAGAAAACCTGTCTCAGACCAGATGTGACGAATGACAACGATCGACTCTGTTGATCACCTGACGCTGTCACCTGGAATCCAGCTTTACTTCCTGTAAACTGATGAAAGCAGTATCCACTCTACAGTCTGGAAAAGATCACGCAGCTCCTTCACGTCTGAGTCCTGCAGCTCGTTGAAGCTCAGGTCCACTTCTCTCAGATGGGAGGGGTTGGACCTCAGAGCTGAGGCCAGAGAGGAACAGCTGATCTCTGACAACCTGCAGAACTT
Organism: Trinectes maculatus; assembly: GCA_016785345.1. NCBI lineage: Eukaryota > Metazoa > Chordata > Actinopteri > Pleuronectiformes > Achiridae > Trinectes > Trinectes maculatus. The sequence continues at coordinate 5,509 of JAFBJQ010000578.1, read as the reverse complement.
CAGTCTGAAACAAAACACATCAGGTACTGTAAAGTTTCACTTCGAACACTGTAAAACTAAATTGTAAGCGTGACATTCAATTCAATTCTTGTGAATGTAATTTTATAAAATGAACCTGTCTGAAGTTTTGTTTCATGACAACGTCCACATCACAATAAAATGAATCCATAAAACAGCACGTCTGACCTCAGAGTCTCCAGTCTGCAGTTTGTGCTCTCCAGTCCAACACTCAGCTCCATCACTCCTGTGTCCTGCAGCTCATTGTAGCTCAGGTCCAGTTCTCTCAGACGGGAGGAGTTGGACTTCAGAGCTGCTGCCAGGAATAAACAGCTGATCTCTGACAAACTGCAGGACGTCAGCCTGAAGAAGGAACAAATATTTAGGAAAGATCATTTAGAAACGGAACAAAAACACTGCCCAGCTGGCTGTTGGATTGTGACGAGTATTTTCTGATGCTACGAATGAAAATACTTGAAATGTGATGATGGATTCCAGTTTTAGACCCACATACATGAGCCGTGCAAGAAACTCGACTGGATTAAATATGAGATGTGACAGGTCAATTCCAACATGTTTGTGGAAAGAGAATATGAGACTTAAAGAGGTTAAGATACACAACAGAAACAGACGTTAAAGTGACCTGAGAGTCTCCAGTCTACAGTCTGGACTTCCCAGGTAATTAAACAGCTTCTCCACCCCAGAGTCCTGCAGGTTGTTCCCACTCAGGTCCAGTTCTCTCAGATGGGAGGGGTTGGACTTCAAAGCTGAGGCCAGAGAAGAACAGCTGATTGTCGTCAATATGCAGGAATTCAACCTGAATACAGAATACAACCATTCAGCGTTTCAGCATCTGTTCCCAGCTGAAGAGGTTCAGAACACAGACGTTTAGTTTTACTATCTCGTCGCCGAGGTCGAGTCATGGTGAATTATTTCTCCTTTTCTTATCTGTCTTGTTAAAGGATTCTGTAACGATGTTCTGAAAGGCACCATATTAATGAGGTCTAATTATTCTTGATCATTTCACACTGACAAAGAGAAACAACTTGACTGATAATGCAGTATTATACGCGTGTTCCATCATGATCAGTTTGATCTGTAGTCTTATTTCTGAGGTTCTCCTAACAGAACTTAATCATGGTGTCTGACCTCAGAGTCTCCAGTCTACAGTCTGGACTCTTCAGAAAACCACGCAGCTCCACCACCACAGAGTCCTGCAGTTCATTCTGACCCAGGTCCAGTTCTCTCAGAAGGGAGGGGTTGGACTTCAAAGCTAAGATCAGAGGAGAACAGCTGAACTTTGTCAAACTGCAGCCCCTCAACCTGAATGAAGAATAAAACAGGTAGATAAAACCTGTAAGAACTCAGTCTCTTTGAGAAGAACACCATGACTGTGTCCCTGTTACTGTGGCTCATCATCATGTCAACACAACATTCATACACCTGCTCATGTCAACGCAGACTTACAACAGGCTGCTGACTAGAAAATGATGAGAGATGTTCCTCAGGCATCACAAATTTGAAAAGAAACTATTACAGTCAGGAAACTGACCCCAGAGTCTCCAGTCTACAATGTGGACTCTCCAGTCCAGCAGACAGCAGCCCGACTCTCGAATCCTGCAGGAAGTTCCCACTCAGGTCCAGTTCTCTCAGATGGGAGGGACTGGACTTCAGAGCTGAGGCTATGACTTCACAGTGAGTTTCGGAAAGTCGACAGCCAGTGAGTCTGTGAATATAAAAATACGTTACAACAATAACACACAATTTGCAATTTAAAAAAAACTCTTCCCACATGATAAAAAAAAATCTAAAACTTTACAACTTTGTTCTTTGCATCCACGGTTTACTTGATCTAATCTTAAATATATGGTGGTTTGATGGTCTGATGCCTGGTTACCTCGGACGTCCGCTGACTGAGAAGAGGAGGAGTGTATGTTTTCGTTAACTGTCATGTCTGGACTCACCGAGCCGTCCTACAGTTCCTCACAGCTGGGAACAGTCTCCATCGTCCCTCCACTGACGTGTTGTACTTCTCCAGGTCCAATTCATCCAGAACCTGATCCGAGATCTGCAGCATGTAGGCCAGAGCTGAGCAGTGGATCTCAGTGAGTTTTTTCTCTGTTCTGTTCCCTGTCTTCAGGAACTCCTCTATGTCCTGATGCACTGAGGTGTCATTTACCTCCGTCAGACAGTGGATGATGTTTATATTTCTGTCAGGAGAGAAATGATCACTGTTCATCTCCTTCAGGTTGTTGATGGTTTTCTTGACAATATTTGGATTGTTATCAGTCTGACCCAGCAGACCTCCTAAGAGCATCTGGTTGGACTCCAAACAAAGACCATGAAGGAAGCGAACAAAAAGGTCAAGATGACCATTTTCACTTTCAAGGGATTTCTCCATGTTTCTCTTCAGGAAGATGTCCAGGGAGGAGGTTCCATGTGTGTTGTTCCAATCTTTTCCCAGGAAGTTCTTCAGGACCTTTATGTTCCTGTCGGTGTAACAGTGAAACAGGTAGACTGCAGCCAGAAACTCCTGAACGCTCAAATGAACAAAGCAGTAGACTGTTTTCTGGAAGATCACGCATTCTCTTCTGAAGATCTCTGTACAAACTCCTGCGTACACAGTGGCCTCTGTCACATCAAGACCACACCGCTCCAGGTCTTCTTGGTAGAACATGATGTTTCCTTTGGCCAGATGCTCAAACGCCAGCCTCCCCAGCTTCCGAAGAACGTCCCCATCAGCCTCCAGCAGCTCCTGTGGACTTGTTTCACTTCCCCCCTTGTACTTGTTCCTCTTCCTCCTTGTCTGAACCAGCAGGAAGTGTGAGTACAGGTCAGTCAGAGTCCTGGGCAGCTCTCCTCTCTGGTCTGTGGTCAACATGTGCTCCAGGACTGTAGCAGTGATCCAGCAGAAGACTGGGATTTGACACATGATGTGGAGGCTCCTGGACGACTTGATGTGTGAGATGATTCTGCTGGACAGCTCTTCATCACTGGACCTCCTCCTGAAGTACTCCTCCTTCTGGACGTCAGTGAAGCCTCGTACCTCGTAGCAATGATCCAGCAGAAGACTGGGATTTGACACATGATGTGGAGGCTCCTGGACGACTCGATGTGTGAGATGATTCTGCTGGACAGCTCTTCATCACTGCACCTCCTCCTGAAGTACTCCTCCTTCTGGACATCAGTGAAGCCTTGTACCTCTGTTACCCTGTCGACACATGCAGGTGGAATCTGATTGGCCGCTGCGGGTCGGGAAGTTATCCAGATGAGGGCTGAGGGCAGCAGGTTCCCCTGGATGAGGTTTGTCAGCAGATCATTGACCGATGACCTCTGTGTGACATCAGACACAAGCTTCCTGTTGTTAAAGCTCAGTGAAATCCTGCTTTCATCCAGGCCGTCAAAGATGAAGAGAAGTTTACAGACAGCCAGTTTCTCTGCTGTGAGCTTCTCTAATGTCGGATGGAAAACACGGAGCAGTGTGAGAAGACAGTGCTGATCATCTCTGACCAGGTTCAGCTCCCTGAACGAAAGGAGAATCAGCACACTGATGTCTTGGTTTTCCAAACCCTCAGCCCAGTCCAGAGCGAACTTCTGCACCGAGAAGGTTTTTCCCACACCAGCGACGCCATTGGTCAGGACGACTCTGATGTCACCCTGCTGCTCGGTGAAGGCTTTAAAGATTTC
>JAFBJQ010000576.1:504901-606236 GCA_016785345.1 Trinectes maculatus | reverse complement strand
GCTTACCCAAAGTAAGCGCAACAATGAATTCCTGAACTTGTTCAGGAATTCATTGTTGCGCTTACTCTGGCTTTGATTCTTTGGGTGCATCTCTGACATGCCCAGACATTTACTGCAGCTGCAGATAAAAATGAAGAGTCAGCAGAGCAGTTCACTGATCCAAGAGCAAACAAGAGTCTTTACGTACTGTATGTTACTATTACATCTGAAAAGGCAAGATGGCAGATGTGTTGGAGCACTACCTAACAGAACCCTCCATGAACATAACATTGCTTTCAAATTTTATTACAATGTCATTATAACATATGTTTAAGTGTAATATATATATATATATATATACATACACAGGGGGTCCTCGAGTTATGTCGGTCGCGCATTACGTCGTTTTCGTGGTTACGACACATCTCCCGTGAACTTCCTTGTTTCGGCTTAAGCGGTTTGCCCCGTAAATACGTACAGACTTCACACGGGAACCAGTTGGTGAGCGCTCTCTCTGTCTCTCAGCGCGCCTGCCGGCTCTCCAACTCCTCCACAGCTGTGTTTACTTATGTGAAATGGCCGGCCGGAAAAACTACACTTCATACTACTACTATTGTCAGTACTGTTTCGTGTAATACATAATAGCAGGTCACTGCGCTTTCGTTCAGACACAATATTCTTCTGTAAATAGCTCAGGCATATGCCTTTAAATACACTGCAACCCCCATTCCACACCAAAATAAGGCCTAATCTCTTGTAAACAAACCGAAAATCCACTGCACTAACTATTTTTTGCTGCTAAAAAGGCTCGAGCGCACCTGCTGAGGAAAGCAGAGACAATGGGGTGAGAGGGTTCATCCATCAACTCCTCTGAGCCCTTCCCATCTCTCTTCCCCTGCGCTCTGTTTCCTGTTGTGCAGGAAGTGTAGCTAAATCCACTCCACCCACTGGATGGAGAGTAAACACTGCATTGGATGGGGATGGGAGATAGGCAGCAGGGGTGAGTGAGTGAGTAATAAATAACTTGTGCTCAGTATAACAAACTGGAGCTTGGTGACCAGGTGAACCAAAGTCAGAGTAAAATCAAAATCAAGTGCATCCGACAAAACATAACAAAACATAACATAAACACAGTGGAGATAACCCACGGAGCTGGGTCTCTGCAGCTGCACATTTCCATTGTGAGCGGCGTGCAATGGCTCATTACCTCAGGAAACAGTCTGACAGGAAAAGAACTATATGTTGGGTTGATTTAGTTTTCAGGAAGCCTTGTGCTTAGACAGCCAACTCTTTCCTGCTGGAAGGAAAGGTGCGATTGCTTACGCACAAACTGATCTGCAGCTGCGGCCTCTTTTATGCCCCACCACAATTCACTGTCTCAGGGCTTTTATAGTGAGCAGATTAAGGCTATATTTTAGCTATTAACTTCATACCATCTCAGAGAAATAGGACTTTACACAATGCATTTATTGTTAGGGAAAATAGTCTATTAAGACTTTCTCATTGGTGTTTTAAGGGTATGACAAACTTTTGGATTTCCAAGTGACAGTTGTGCATAACATAAGAAGCATTAATAATGGTATTTAACACCAATATGCCAGTTCTTTGCAGCCTAGCACTCTGATTGATGTTTTTTTTCTTTGTTTCTTTTTTACTTGGCATGTGGGACAAAATGCATCTTGAGAATGTTCCACTGCTCATCAGTTCAGCAAGGAGTGATCATCAACATCACAGCGTATGGAGATAACCCACGGAGCTGGGTCTCTGCAGCTGCACATTTCCATTGTGAGCGGCGTGCAATGGCTCATTACCTCAGGAAACAGTCTGACAGGAAAAGAACTATATGTTGGGTTGATTTAGTTTTCAGGAAGCCTTGTGCTTAGACAGCCAACTCTTTCCTGCTGGAAGGAAAGGTGCGATTGCTTACGCACAAACTGATCTGCAGCTGCAGCCGCTTTTATGCCCCACCACAATTCACTGTCTCAGGGCTTTTATAGTGAGCAGATTAAGGGTTTTAGCTATTAACTTCATACCCTCTCAGAAAAATATGACTTAATGCATTTATTGTTAGGGAAAATAGTCTATTGAGACTTGCTCATTGGTGTTTTAAGGGTATGACAAACTTTTGGATTTCCAAGTGACAGTTGTGCATAACATAAGAAGCATTAATAATGGTATTGTTAGAAAGCCCATGTTAGTTAGGTATTTAACACCAATATGCCAGTTCTTTGCAGTCTAGCACTCTGATTGATGTTTTTTTTTTCTTTGTTTCTTTTTTACTGGCATGTGGGACACAATGCATCCTGAGAATGTTCCACTGCTCATCAGTTCAGCAAGGAGTGGTCATCAACATCACAGCGTAATGGCAAAATCTAACATTGTACATGATTATCTTAATGAACTAAAGTGGCACGTTTGTGAGTAAGTACCAAAACCTAGCAGTTACATATGCCAGCAGAGTGTCACATCTGACTCTCACAGAATGATTGGCTTATACAGAGTGTGACTGCAGAATGGCACCAGAGGAGCGACTGGTATGGGGCCATGCTACATGTTGCATGTACTGAGCAGCAACATACCAGAGTCATCAGGTGAGCAAGGCTGGAGAAGGCTGGGCGGATCAGGCAAACAGCAACCCAAACAGTCAAGACAAAGGGAGCGGACAGCTGGATTGGCTGATATGTGGATGACAGTTAAAACAAAATAAAGGTCAAGAGATTTATAATTAGCATCGAGAAACACACAGGTAAAAACTTGATTGCTGAGAGAGGTAAAGGAAGAAACTGAGCGATCTGGTAAGGACTGAAATCAGAATGATACTGCAGCAGCTTGTGGAGTTGATGAGGAGATGAGATGCAGCAGGTGTGTGTGTGTGTGTGTGTGAGAGAGAGAGAGAGAACTGGTGGGTGCTGCAACCAGGAAGCCACACCCAACAGGTCAAACACACACAATCGACACAAACAGGGAGAGGGCTGAACCAGGGACAAACATTCACAACAGAGCAGGCGAAACGTCGTTACCACACATTTGTAACAGCGTGTTACATATTTTTGCTTTTCCTTTGCTCTGTGTCAGAAGGCTGCCCACACACACAACCATGTGATGCTTTTATAAAGAAGTCAGGAAGTCAGTTGCCCATTGTGAGAAAGTCCCATTTTCTACTGACGTAATACAGGAGGGTACTCAATGCAGTGACATAAGTGATGCAGCATAATGTGTTATTGTGGAAACTGAGTGGGAAAAAGACCCCAGTCACTCAGATATAATGATTGGACTGTGATGCTCATCCATTGCACATGGCAGCTGTAACGATACAGCGGCAGTGTGACGTAGGCTGTGTGCAACCATTCATTTCAGTCATTTTAGTAGGGTTCCAATCAAAACAACAATCCAACAGGTGCTCTGAAACATTTCTATCTGTTTGTGCTTTTAAACATGTTCACATACCAGTCCGGCTGACTGATACATACAAATTGTAGTTTGTACCTTTCTGTGCTCTGACAGTTGATTGCTAATAGACTGAAATTCGAGGTCCTGATGTGAGGGACCTGCGTCAATTCGCCGTCATTCTAGTCCCCTAGCATGTCACAACAATCAGGGCACAGCATCAAACCCCCACCGCCACCTTTTTTTTTTCTCGTCCCAATTACACGGCAGTCTTACATTTTCCTTTAACCACTTGCAGCTAAAAACAAAACACGACTACAAATTTAGCCCCGCCTGACGCCCTCCATCTATTTTTCTCTCACCACTTTGAAAATGACATAAGAGAGACAAGGCAATCATCCTGAAATTCAGCATAAATTCAAGAAATTACAGTTTACTCCTTTTTTTTTTTCCCAAGACCCGTTTGCTTCAAAAGAAGGCACCTTGGTACACAGCTGAAAGTAGCATATCTATTGTGTTGTGTTTTCTTTTGTCGGAGCAAAACAGAGCATGGCGGTGAAGTATTACTCTGACAAAACAGTACAATACAGCCACTAAACACGGTTTGTTTCAAATCTGTTACATAACGCGCAAGCGGTGAAAGCCTAATGTATTTTTAAAGACATCATCCCCCCCGAGGCCCCCGAGACAGTAATGTGTCTCCTGTCGAGGCTGTGACTCAAACACTGATGCTGAAGTCAGTCTCGTCGTAGAAAAGCATCCAGCCAGCCAATGCGTCAGAGAGGAGAGTTCATTTATTTTGAGTAATGAAGAGAAAGGAGAGCTAGAAACGCGCTTGAGACAAACGCCTACACTTTCAGGTTTTTACGACCAGCTGAGAAATGGACGTTTATGTGTCTGACTCGATGATTGAGTAAATGATGTCATCTTAGAAAACGACGGCGGGGACGAAGATGTGAGACGCTGTTCAGCCACGTTTATCCTGCCATCAGACGGACTGAGATAAGCGCACGAGGGCTGACTCAAGACCAGAATAAATGAAGCAAGTGATAAAAATACCGGAATCTTTTCGCGAACTGAATGGAAACTTGCACAGTGACAGAGATATAATCAATGAGAGTCCTCATTAGGCTCTGTTCTACTCGAGTTTCCCTGTCGGGGACGAAAATAAAATAGTGATTACGCCGTTCGTTCTGTTGCTTTTTCCAGTGCTTCCCGGGAGCCGGAAAATTACATATGCACATGTGCTTCTGCAAACATCATCTTTCTAACGTTTTTGTATAGGGTCTGACATCTGAAGCAATTCAGACTGATAGACATCTAGTCCCCCGCGTCTCAAGACAGCTGGCGCCCACCTCTGCATGTCCATGGTATCTTTGTTATCATTATCTTCCTGTGGTTGTGGACAATGCATCCTCACATTAAGGCACATCACACACAACGAACAAACGCTTCCACTGTGCAAAGAAGATTGTGGGATTAAAAACACTGCAAGAGTGGAAGAGTACCTTCCACATTCCTGATATGGGAGGTTTGAGTGTTGGTGTGAGAGGCGTGTTCGGACACGTTCACACAGTAGAATTCTTGTGAAAAGGATTTTCTAACATGCAATATTAATACTGTAACTGAGAAAACGAGGAAACGAGGAAACGGGTTCTGCAAGTGGTGGTAAACAATATACAGCAAAACCACATATTGAATATAAACTGCCGTTGACTGTTTACTGATGTCTTTGTTACAGTTTGTGACCACGGGTGGTGCCATGTGTGTGTTTATGGAGAGGACATCACACCCAGAAACTCACTCTTCTGTCAGCAAAATGTCATAATTCCTGTTTGGATACACAATAGCTACACACAGCGATAAAGTTAGTGTTTAAAGATTTCATTTAAAAGTAAAAGTAACAATACCACACTATAAATCAGCACCCTGACAGGTAACAGTCATGCTTTCACTGTTACTGCTTATTTTCGTGCATGAGAACAGAAGCGCTAGTAAAATAATACAAAGATTTACATACATATATGTTGAATGTTATGATATGTATTATATTATTGCATTGGTGCATATGGTTATGTTGCATATTGTATTACTAATATTGTACTACAAAATACCGTACTACTAAAATTGGCATCATTTTCTTGCTGTAGTTGGAGTTAATTGTAATTGTAAGTAATTTATTTATCATAGACCAGTACAGAACATTTACACCATACGCACACTATAATCAGTGTGGGTTTTTTTTTTTTGTTTCCATTTCAGTATCTCTTTGAACGTGGAGAAGAAAACTTGGCTGATATTTAAATCTACTGAGCCACAGTGCTCCACTGAGCCTGTTATCTCTGCCGGTACAGTACATGACATTCTAAATATATTGTAGAGGTGTTAGTCAGGCCTGGATATGGGTGGTCTACAGGTGGGCTTTCCGCTGACACAGAAACAGATGCACAGACACAACTTGCAATTACAGCCCTGGCAGTCATCCCATCACTCAGAACTACAGGTGAGTAAAGCTGTTTTGTCTGAAGCGCCTGCACGCACAATGACACACAGTCCTCACAGCGCTGTAACCTCAGCCAGGCACCAAGTCCTTATATAGACATAAACATACACGTTATATAAACATAACCAAACTATAGCAGAACCAAACTATAGGCATGAGCCGCTACTCGACACATCTGTATTCATAAAGTACTCTATAGACACCAACGAAAAGTACATGTTTTTCTTGGAACGGTGTTGTATTGTGCGTTGTCAGTAGTGAAGAGCTTATGCAACAACATCTCTGCATCTGATCTGTAATTTCGGGTTATGTTTTTATGGACTAACTTAGTCTTTTCGACTGCAAAACATATTTTCTAATCAGGACAGTAAAGCGAAGGAAACAGATTATTTTTTTTATCCTTCTGCAGTTAATCACTGTATCATGAGACCCCTCGAGGGAACCACCGTCATACACCATGAGATCAGACTTGACACCAGCTGTACAACATCCAAATCACCAGCTGCTTTTTGCCAGGATTTTAATACATTTTTAGTTCATCAGTACATTCAGTAAGTGTTGTTTCTCCGTTTCTTACGCAGGCCGTTTCTATGACCTCTTTTTTATCTCGTCTATTCTGTTCTTCTTGTAATTTCACTTGTATTAATACTATAAATACAACCGGGTTATTACAGGGGTAGGTGTCTGTACCCACCTTCTCCTTCAGTGGAGATGAAGCTCATTGTTCCCATCTCGTCCGCCAGGCCTCACAGAGGATATCCAGTAGGATGTGTTCCTGTTCACTTCCCATAAAGAGAAAACAAACAGCGACCACAGTTATTGTCCAGCCACGTGGTTACCAGTAAAAGGCATTACAGTTGGTCAACAGTTAATTGAAGGTTTAGTCATGTGGATATACCCCAGTGGCTCATGTCAGTCATTTTCACACATTAATTCATGACCAGAGCCAACGAGTTATACTGTGATTATTGTAACACAGTACTACACAGTATTACCTTCAAAGCAATAGAGTCACTATCCAATTTCTAACTTTATACTTTGCCCAGCACCAAATATCCATCACAATCCTCTAAACTCAAGCTCATATGTTGACATATGTTTTACGTTCACAGCTATAAACACAGTGGTGAGTGATTCATGTTCTGAATGTTACAAATGCACACGCTGGGGCTTCATTTGTAAGGGATACTATGCTATTATGAAATAACGTGATCAAAATGTCTGCATGCAAAGCAGGATGACTAATGAGACGCGACCAAATGAATTGCAGCTGGATGTTTACATGCAGGCTGGGGTGAGAACACCAGTTTCCATGGAAACAGTAGTGTTTCTCCCTCTCAGCTCAATGGCAGAGCAAGTGGAGACTGTTGATCTATTATAAGAGATAATGCACTGATTGGCTCATTGATGGGGGGCTGTCAGACTAATCCTCAGAAACAAGCCCTTGACCACATTGACCTTACCAGACCCTTTTTTTCCCTCTTCATCCTGGCATCTCACTTTTATATGCTGAAGCATGAAAAGAGTTTTTTTTTTTTTTATGAATGGGTGCACCACTGCACACACTGAGCACAGGAATATGCTAAAGAGACGTAATTACAGCGGAGCTTCATCGACTGAGTTACTCTGAGTCTTCTCAGCCTTGTAATAGGAGGAGGTTGTTGCATTTTTTTGGTCATCCTTCTCCTCTTTCCAACACATCAGTCTCTACATCCGCTCCTGCATCTGTCCAGCGCATGCTTTTAAGAGAATGGCAAATTGTATAAGGTTACCTTTGGTATTTACCAGAGGAAAGATTCAGTGGGCTCAGAGAAATGCCAGAGGTACATGGGTTATGTCATAGACCTCTCAGGCACAATCTCTAAACAAATGTTTTACTGAATTTTAGATTTAAAACATGATGATCTGTTCACCACACTGTCTGACCCGTTTCAGTTGCACTAGCAAGTAAGTGAGCAATAACATGCAATAGTATGAAAATACATCTTTCATATATTTTCTCTTTACAGTGAAACATCTTTCTCCACTGAAGGGTGCCATTTGCTTTTAAAGCTCCAACATGAAGCCAGACAGGAACATTTATCTATTCAACTTGTTGAGCGTTAAAGCCACAATTAAATCCAAAGGATGATGTGTGTGTGTGTGTGTGTGCGTGTGTGTGTGTGTGTGTGTGTGTGTGTGTGTGTGTGTGTGATTTGCTTTGTACTTGTATCTCTGCTCTGAGTCACAGGATTGATATGCTGCTGCGAGGCCTCTGGAGTTTCCTCCCTCAACAAGGCAGGGCTGTATTTAAACACTTGCCACACACTTCACAGATCTTTGCTAAATGCCTGGCTTTCCACGACTAATGACACCAGCACCGCTCAGCTTAACTGGCCTTTGAACCACGATGGGTGTAGTGTTGTGGAATGATGGAGGAGGACCACACATTTTTCCTCAAGCAGTAACTTGTACAACTAGTTAGAATTGCAAATCTTAAAGATTTTTGAATGTTATTCAAAGTGTGGTATTAAATTATCCTTTTAACATTTCAGGGCCATTAAACCATCATATTTTATTCTATTTTATGTATTCTCTATTCAGAATAATTCGGTGAAACGTCAACATTTTACATTTCTGACATTATGAATCTTCCCTCATTTTACCTTTGCTCTTTGTCACAAGGCTGCCCACAGACAACCATGTGATGTTTTTATTAAAGAAGTCAGGAAGTCAGGCCATTCTGAGGAAGTCACATCTTCCACTAAATGTAATGCAGATGCAGCATAATCTGCTATTCTGGAAACTCACAATATTTGTTGATTACATGTATTTAAAAAAAAGTTCTGAAATAATGATTGAGTATGTATGCAAATTGTATACTGTATATGAATTGCATGTACACTCCAAAACAAAACAAACAAACATTAACATATAGAATTTCTCATTGCAATGCTGCAGACAAAATAAATCATGCAATAGATAGATAGATAGATAGATAGATAGATAGATAGATAGATAGATAGATAGATAGATAGATAGATTTGGTAAATTGCATCTATATCTATCTATATATATATATAAATGCAATTAACCTAATTCATTCTTATTTATATAATTCAGTATTCAATCTTCCTATTTGCGGCATAGACATAGACCTACCTGCACACACTGATCCACAAATAAACCAACAGTTATTACAGCAATTGGAAAGGTCTATTTTCTATCAAAAAAAAAAAAAACTTTTACAAGAGCTGATTGTAGGAAATTACAGGAATCAGGCAAGGAAGCATGAACGTCACATTACTGAGACAGTATGTGGCCACTGCATCCGACGTGGTGACTCATTCTCAGTATTTTGTGTATTGGAACACGAAGAAGGAAATCAAATATGTGAATTGAAGCAAACACACACATTTTACACGCCTGCACACACAAAAGACTTTTGCAAAGATGGCGTCATTTGTCTAAGTTTGTTTGCCGTGCATTGCTCATCTATGACATTATTAATACAGCAGAGGCTTTACAGTCATCCTCGCTAACTCTACATCTGTTTTCGTCCACATAGTAGGAGGAGGAGTGCTGCCATTTGACATGCAAAGGCCTTTTAACCCACTAAGTGCATCCTAGTCTATTTACATATCAAAGCATGTTTTTTTGGGCAGAATGTGCCTACTATCACTTTAATGCCAATCTGACTCATTCTTCTGCCTCTGGCAAACTTTACAATAGAACCCGGTGCATAAAGATGTGTCACTCCAGCTTAGACTCCCTCCGCAGCTAAGCCTCCCTGCAAGTCATCGTGACACAGCGGAGGAGCTTTGTCGGGGCGATTCTGAAAACTAAGATCAAGCGAACTCTCACTCTTTGGTTATTGAACGCCACATGGGGTTTCTAATAGTTATTATACCGTGGTGCTGTGTTACGCTCACCGATGTGTAGAAAGTGCCCCTGAGGCCAGTAACTGCTGATCTGTTAAAGTCTGCAGGCTCATCGAAGAGAATGTGAAATGTCATTTGCATTCAGCAAAGTTGAATCCACACATTACACGAGCAACTGCCACTTTTTCCTGCCGCTGCCTTAGAGATGAAGCAGCAGTCTGTTAATATTTGGTTCGAGTCATAGCACTAATCCAACAGAGATGAGCGATCCAATAGTCCTGCTCTGATGTAAACAGATAAAACTCTCCCTGAAGGCTAAAAGAAACTCTACATCAACAATAAAATCTATTTCCGTCCCGCATTACTGTCCAACCCGTGCACTTAGACCACTGGAGGTGTTGTCATGAATAACTCCCGCTCTTTCCCCTCGTAGGCTACTTCCTGTTCTGCCTCAGTCTGTGTGGGTATGTTTATGCATGAGCCATTCATTATTGAACACCGGAGAGTGCAGATATTCTGAGTGAACATCCATTGAGATGACTCAAACATCTATGTTTAACATCCATCATCACTCAAGCTGGGAAGGTGAAGCGCTGTTCGACAGACAGCTCGGTCAAACGCTCAGGGCGGAGAACAAAGTGCAGCAAAGATGAAGCGAAACAATCGGTGGCAAAAGACAGGAGCGAGAGCCTCAGTTAGGGTAATGTCGGGACACGAGCTCTGACTTTCAGCACGGAGAAGCTGCGTCAGATGAATTTTCACACTGCGTTCCCTGATTTCCGACTCGAACCAAATTAGGCAGTGGTTGCTTGTTTCCATGGTTACAGCCATTAAACGAAAGGATGTCCAAGAATGACTGCAGTCGCTGCTCTGACGCAGTCAGTGACATACTATGACCAATTCTATCATTTTCTGAGTGCATCTTTCCGTCTGACCTGCATGTTACTGTCGGACCGTCTTTCCCCATCCAAAACTATGACTCACGACCTGGACAATTCTGCCAGGTAATAGGAGCCTGTGTGTTTCAGACAAGGTCAGCCACTCTGCAGTTATCTTTGCCATCCTCCTTCATCACCGAGGAAGAAATCTCAGCATAGGCGAGGCCTTGACACAATTTATCAACAGGCGATACTGTAAACACGTCCTCTGTCGCTTATCCATCTCGATCTGTGCCCATTTCCTGACGTAAACAGTGTCAGAAGATAGAATGCTTGCTTTGGCTTGTTTCCAGTGCACAGATATGAGGGTTAGGATTTAATATGCGCCACAATGTGCAGTACGTTAACAGAAGAACTGTTGTATCGTGAGGGTCCGGGGGTCACAGCTCATTTTCAGGTGTTTTAAAGTATTAAAAATAAATACACTTATCGCTGATGCGTAGTTTGAGAGTTCACTGAAAGTGCAACACTATAAACGTTTTTTTAGAAAATGCATTTTATTATTAAATAAATAAATACTGCACCTTTTCAACACAATAATTTAGGACATTTTCTACCAAGATGATAATGGCTCTTAATGGATCCTCAGAGGATCTCGGATACAGTTTTTTTTTTTTTTAATGTCATTTTCTCCTCCAGCTCCCACCCATCTTCTCACTCACATCTCCCCTCTGGTTCCCAGCTTAATGTGCCGAGTCCATCTGTCAGTTAGGAGAACTAATCACAGTTTTCAAAGTTAACGTGATATCACACCCCTCCCACTCGCACGTACACGCTCACACACAAACAGCTGAGCTCTGGGGCATCCGCACACACAGTGTCAAATTTGCACTGCTAGGTTGGCTGTGACATGTACTGTACATTCATTTACAAGAATCAGTTTCATTGGATTTCCTCTATAAACAGCTTTGACTACATCTCTGTACACAATGAAGCTGGTGCCAGCCCAGCGTCTGTCTCGACTCGTCCAAACACCTCTCTTCTTCACCCAAAACATCTGGGGTTCGCATTTGTATCAACATACTTGGCCCTTCCTCCCCTACAACAGTGAACATACAAATCAAGCCCTTTTCCATCCACAGTCATTGTGCTACATTTCTTATACTCAATCCCTTTCTGTCTTTCCATATTATTTTTTTCACAGCTGCACCTCTGCTGAGTCACGAAGGTGCAGTGGTGTAGGAATGTGGATTTACTTTGCTCTACTCCAGCTTTGGTCCACGGGTCCTGAACAGATCCTTTTCTGACTCATCCGTCCACTGCAGCACTGCAGTAGCACAGTGCCTTGGGTTGACAGTTTCACATTGTCCAAAAACATGTAATCATGGGTTTAGCTGCATCTCTGCAGAAGCATGTTGATGGAATACACCATGCGGTTACGCAGGTCAGTGGGGCAGCCGGACGTCAGCAGCGAGCTGAGCTTGAAGGTCTTTGAGACGCGGTCCTCATTGATGTATGTAAGCATGTACTCATCTCTCTGGCAACATAGAATGATCTTTGTGTGGTCATGGTAAAAGTTGACCTTTGGAAATTAAAAAAATATACAGATTTTAGTTTGCTTTCCAACAATTTTTGACACAAGAACATTTGTCGTGCAATGCTCATAAATGGAATTTGCTCCATTTATGAGCATTGCATGACATTGCATGCCCAGCAACAGTTGTGTTTCCTTTGATAGTTTGTGTGTTTACCTGGAAAGTGCCATCATTAAAGAGCATCATGAGGGCGCGGTCGGACTTGAGCCACTGTAGCAGGTAGAGTCTGGGCATGTGTGCATCCGTCATACTACCTAGGTCCCCGCCCTAAGAAAGCAGAAGAGGAACACCTCAGAATGAGACAGGCTACAACTTGAAAGATGCCACTCTCAATGCTTCAGGGGGTGGAAACACAAATGAAACACAAGAGACAGCAGGATTTAAAGATCGCAGGAAGGAGAAGAAGGGTGGGGTAAGGAGAGATCTTTGCTTACATCCATGAGATTTTCCTCCATGTAGTGGGAAAAATACTTGAGCACAGTCACTTGGCCCACAAAGTGTTCAGGAACCTCGCAGGTGGGGAAAACAGAGCACTGGCCCAACTCTGCATAGTAATGGATGGTCCTGCAAAAAAAAGCGAGTAGAAGATGAAGTAATGCACAAAGCCAAAAAACAAAAGAAATATCATTGTTTTTATTCAGCATATAGCATAATAGCATAAATCACTTTCTGGCAAACATAAAATAGTTAAACAACAACATAAATGCTATGCTTTGTATTTTGGCACTCAAGTCCAGGTTCCAAAGAGTAATTACATGTACGACAGCAAGCTTACGCAAGCCATTTCCAGTAATGGTAAGGTGGAGTGTATGGACTGGTGCATACTTTCTGTCAGGCAGGAGGCTCATGTGAGTGCCATTGTTGAAGAGAACTCCCACGGTGTGATCAGCCAACTGGTAGCCAAAGCCATACTTGTTGGAGTAATCCACCCATTTAGTCACCCACTGAAGACTGCAGCTGGTCGAGCCCAGAGCAGTGTTATCCGCTGCGGGGTGAGAACACAAAAGTGAGACAAAAGAGAACAATTTCCTGTGCAACCATGTTCAGATCTTGATTTATACCAGTTTTATATGTAATTAGTCAAACATCAGCATGCATAGGCTAGGACGTTTGGACATGTAGGCTCACCTTTTGGCATATTCTCCAGACAACCCCTCAACACACTCGCAACAGTCTCAGCCACACTCCCTGTTGTGTTGTCTTCCAGACCTTTAGGAAGAACAACAAAGTGTCATTCAGTATGACGTCAGACGGGGGCAGGGCACGAAACGACTCTTCTCTGATTGATTTATGGTTCGGTATTTCTTTGTTCAAATTATATTGACAATAGTCTTATATAAGATCATTTCCTGCTGTAATCTGAGTGTGAAACGAGGCCGACAGACTCACATTCACTGCTGCTGCTGCAGCTCCCCAGACTCCCCCTGACGATCAGACGGATGGTATCTCGCGTGGCTGGAGACTGGCTCTCTGTTGCTAGGGCAACAGGGCTCTCTGCAGATGGTGGAAGTAGACTTCCATTCTGAGGTGAGAATCAGTGACGACAGGATTTAGAGAGTCTGCGAGTTTAGATCATCTCTCCCTACTGTGACTCAGCAGTTACCCACAGACGCAGAGTGGCTGGCTCAAAGGTTAAAAATAAACGCTTGCTCATTATAAAGTTTAGTATAGAATCAGAGCGACTAATTAGATTCTGAGTATCGCAAAGCTACCACCCTGAATGGCTGTGTGAGAAAAGGTACCAGTATCATCATCTACACTCTTATAAATATCCTGCGATCTCTTACCTCAGAAATCTTATTGTTCTGTTGTTGGCTGATGACGGTTCTCTCCAGGTCCTGCTGCAGCTTGTAGATCTCCTCCTCTTCTTTGGTCAACTTATCTGTCAAAGTCAAAACGCCGCCACAGCGAAATCAGAGCATGGCTATGACCTCTACCACTGACATCAGAAGAGGATGGGACTCTGTGTGACTACTGCTATTTTAGGTACAATGCTCGCTGGTACAGCTAATACTCACTCAGAGTCTCGTAGTACTTGACCTTGTCTCTCTTCCCACCGAAGAGCGCAGCGGCAGCCTTCTTGAAGAAGCTCTTGGCGGGACTTGAGACGTGGAAATCTGGTGCTGAATGGCAGCAGCTAACCGGCAGACGCTCTGGACTGAAGCCCTGCGGAGAGAGGGAAAGTGGGTCAGTGTGCGACTGAAGGTAACGGGGTCACTGTTCCACTCCTACACAGTGACATTTATAGAGAGGCTGACAGAGAGAGGGGACAGACTGACAGAGAAGTGAGACAGGTGTCTGACCTGTGTGAAGAAGTCATGCCTCAGAATGTGATCCAGGTTCGGTCTGTCCTCGGGGGTCTTGGCCAACAGGCTGGCGATTAACTGCTTAGCTTGCGGTGACAGGGACGAGGGCAGCGAGTACCGTGCCTCTCGAATACACCTGTATGTCTCCTTCAAGTTGGTGGTTTCAAAGGGAGGTCTGCCCAATAACATTGTGTACCTGGAAAAGTTCAGATAGAACAGAGGATGTTATATTAATATCTGGTAATAAATAATATGATGAAACACTTGTGGTTATCTTACTTACATTACACAGCCTAGGGCCCAGATGTCTGATTCACAGCCGTGGCCCTGCTTGTTGAGCACCTCAGGGGACAGATAGTTGGGAGTCCCGCAGATCGTTTTCCGCCTGTTTCCTACTGGCTCCAACTTGGCAGCCAGACCAAAGTCCCCGACCTTCAGCTCCATCGACTCGTTTACAAAGAAGTTACCTGCGGGAACGAAAGGCAATGAGACAAAGGGCATTTGATATTCAACCCAGGATCAAAGGCTAAATGCAGCGGGGATCCTCTGAAGAACTGATTAAAGATGAAGTTGGCTGGTATCAAACAATGATATCCTCCTCCCCACTCACAATGCATCAGTACAAGTGCGCACAAAGTGTCTCAACGCTGCAGTGTGTCACCTTCCACAAAAAGATCCCTTACCAAGTTTCAGGTCTCTGTGAAGAATTTCTTGTTCGTGCAGGTACTTCAGACCAGAGACAATCTGCCTGAGGTAATATCGCACCTCTGGCTCAGTGAGCACCTTGCGAGCCTTAAGAATATGGGCCAATGACTGCAAGGACACAACACAGAACAACAAAACAATGATGCTCCTTCATTAAAACGTTCCTTTCTGAATGGAATGATATATCACTTGTCATAACATGAATGTACCATTAACATCACAACATTAAGTTTCATATTACACATTCTTTAAATGTGGCTGTAGACGCTGGCTTTGGGTGCAATGCAGGCAAAGGGAAACAGCACTGGCGAGGAGAAAGTTCGGTGCGTAAAGACGCATGTGGCGACTGGCGCTTACCTTCCTGCTGCAGTATTCCAACAGGATATAGATGTTCTCCTTGTCCTCAAAGTGCTGGTAGAAGTGCACTATGTTTTTATGGTGCAGAGCTCTGTGCAGTTCAATCTCTCTGTCGATCTATAGAGGAGGGGGAAGAAGAGTAGAGTGTGATTTAATCTGGTGATCTATCATAAACCAAACCTTATGGGCACAAGCGCCGGAGCTGCGCGCGCTTACCTTCTCCCGCTGGTGAGGTTTGGAGACGCGCGCGTGCGGGATGATCTTGGCTGCGTAAACTTTGCTGGTGGAGAGGTCAGTCATCTCGTAGCATTTGGCGAAGCCTCCCTGGAAAGAGTGGACGGAGGGAAACACAGACACTGTTACAACGCTCTGTATTTGGGTTAGATGGGGAGATCCAGAGAGTCGACAGCAGATTACACGCTGGCTCTACCTTTCCCAAAACTTTCCCACGGCAGTAGCACTTCCCAGTGGCGGGGTCCGTGATGATCCTGGCCATCTCTGAGGGCGCACTGCGCTCCTCCGTCCTCTTCCGGCGCGGCTCGCAGGACCTCTGCGTCGACTCACACATGCTGCTGCTGTTCGTCTGTTGGGGCCCGATGTTTCTCTGTACCTCCATGGACAGGCCTGACTGGTGCTGCGCTCACAATGCAGCCCGGAGACTCCGTCCCTCGGCCTTTATACTCTGGCTCCCTCCCCACCCCACCCACCCCGCTGGCTTCAGCCCTCTCTGACGTCACGGCGCGGAGCAGGAGCCCTGTCTGTGGATCAAACCCTGCGTGCAGGTTGATGCTTGCGATGGCCACCGACACTAAGTGTATGATGTGGGCCCTGAGGTATTTAATATAATTTCTATACGGTCGTGTTTTTCCACAATAACAATCAAGACAAATGTTCTGTTTACTTTCTTACATTCATTAAACCCAGGCTGTTAAATGGACCGTTTACGTTTTGGTGCAACGTGTAATTCAAGTTGTTAGAAGACTGGTGCATTTGGTTGAATATTTTACTACGTGCAAAAAAAAGAAAAAGAGATAGACGTTGTCTGTATTCTGCTCATTTGATGTTGCAGCAAACTCAGTTTGGAGCAATTGCACCCTCAGGTGGAGAGTTTGGGTCATTCATAATTCAGTAAAGGTACAAAACAGAATAAGTCAATATTGAATTACAGTTGGAAACTGACATGTTATATGTGAGCAATGGTCTGAGTTTGCAGAGAGGGCAGATATTTATGGAGAGGGGTCAAATATCACATTACTCCACCACAACAAAACAATCCATCTACATTCATAGATACAAACAGTCTTTAAAGCAAATGCTTCAACAGTTAAAGTCTGTACCATGAAAACAGTGTTAATGAAACGTTAGTTCTTGATAAATCCTAAAAGATGAAAAAATGAAAATGTATAAACCACTACCGAAAAATGGCCAAGGCTTTCAGGTAAATTTACAAAAATCACTCCTAATAGCACAGAGGTGCTCTGAATGCAGCACTGAGCTGCATATGTAGTCAAATTTCTTTTTAGCAAACATAACATATTATTTATTTGTAGCCCCTAACTTCTTCATAATATTCAAAAGGAAATATTTCAAAAGCATCACTCCTGATGAGTAACTGTAACAGAATGATACCAGCAATGTCCAGAACGAGTTTACCATTACCTGCATTTTCTATGGTTTGCAGTAAGTATCACATTTCTAATCCTGAAAAGGCGTTGGGGGGTTGGGGAGTGGGGGTTGAGTGCATACGACGACAACAGATATGGATACCAAGGGAACCCAGAGACTGTGATTAATCACATCACAGTGTGCGGAGCACTCAAGTGTGAGCGCACAGTGCTGATGTCATAACCAAAAGTCTGGTCAAGTCCGGAGCCGGCAGACGATTGGTGTGGCCAGTTGGGGAAAGGAAAACGACAAGCAATGACGCACGCATCATCAGGAAGCTCTTTCAGCAGCTTCTCACCCAGCACCTCCATCTGTAAACAAACAGCCGAAGAAGCTGACTAACTCAAATTTATATCAAAGTATGCTACACATCGTGACTTATACGACATCAAAACATCTAGAGAAGGGTTGCAACATTTCTTTCTAGGAGGAAGACTCACCACTCCTGGAGCAAGAAAAGCCGTCACGTTGTTGTATGAAGATAAATCAGTCTATTAAAGAAGAGAGATGCAAACACGGTCATGGAACATCTCTGACCAGGGCTAAGGATGCCAATATACTGTATGAAGTTATGGTCTAACCTTCCAGAAGTCTTTTTTAACAAAGGTCGCTTGGCTCGAGGACACTCCTGTCCAGAGAGCCTTGCTCCTAGCGTAGGCCACTAACACAGAGTTAATCTCAAAGCCTGTGCACTGCAAACCAGCAGAGGAGGCCGCAAACACCTGGAAATCAAACAGGACTGTGTCACGACGAGTGAGCAAAGAGTGGCTACACAGTCCAGCACTGATTCAAATCACAACACACACAACAGCGCGGTCATGGCTGTTTACACCTGATCAGATTTATACTGACCAGTCTTCCATCTCCTGAACCCAGGTCTGCTAAACGACCCGTACGCCCCCGAAGCAGCTCCATCACATTCTGTGTCTGACCTTTACTCGAGGGCAAATAAGGGACCTGGACCACAGTACAAACAGAAAGTCGCTACAGGTGTTGCAGTTGTTATTGACAATACTTCCTTGTTATCATGTTGGTAAATTAGAACTTGAACACGATTGCATGAGTCTCTGACCCCATTTAAGATATGTCCATTCTCGAAAACAAACGTGGATATGATCTACTCCTCACTCACAGTTCAACAGTGCCTGGGCGATAAATACTATTATTATTAATTGATCTCTGTGTGAAAAGCCAATTACAAGTCAATTATAGACTTACCGTTTTCTTCTTTTTCCCACATTTGTTCCCAGCATGGAGCACTACGCTCCAAAACAAGCAAATTATTGTTAATGTGCAAGTTAGGGTCTGTCGCCGCCTTCTTTGAGTTCACGCAAACACGCAGCATTTGAGAGAAGAGGTCGCAAAGCAAGCAGGTAAAAATAAAATAAAATAAAGTGGGGAAACTTAAGCACCTTGAGACTCCATGGGATTTTACGAAAGCCAGGGATCACAAAGAGACTCCAGACTCCATACAGGCCTGTCAACAGAGCACCTGTGCAGGCCGACACCACAGGGTGGGGTTTGACGGCGGGAAGGATGTTGCCCTGGTCTTGCAGAATCACCTCAATGCAGTCCTCCATTTCAAACTGTCAGCAGCACAGTTAAAAATACAGCAACGACAAGGAGATGTTCAAAGTTCGCAAGGTGTAAGGAAACGCCGGCTATAAACGTGAACGGGAAATAAACATGTCACTGTCCCAAATGGGAACAAAACTAACAAACAAACAGATACAATCATTTAAGTCAGGCGACGGGATAATAAAGCGACGGATGTTTGATTTCTGCCATTATTACTTTGTTAATCATTATACAGCAGGCTTCTGGAGAGCTGCCAAGAAGTGAATGTCACCAGAGCACCTTCTCCAACAGCAGATGGTGCTACTGCGAGGTTCCTCCACAGAAACCGTCTACTTAAGTTTTGTTTACGACGCATGGGTTGTATACTGACAGTATCAGAAACAACAACAACAACAACTCTGTTTATGATGCTGATCAGAAAGCCTGTGCTCGCATTCTGTATTAGTAGTGACTCACGCGAGCTGAGAGACGAACCCTCTGCAAAACACGCACGAGGAACTAAATAACAATACACGCTATTCTGTGTAGAACACACACACACACACACACACACACACACACACACACACACACACACACACACACACACACACACACACACACACACACACACATATACATATATCAAGCAACACTTGTGAAGTTGTAACAAACAAAGCCTTGAGGACGTGTGCGGACAGACATGTTTTGTGTTGCCTACCTGACCCGCCCCTCGCGCGCACACACACACACACACACACATCACATGTACACATCTGCCAGTCAAAGGGCAGTCAGTCAGCGAAGAACCCCGCCCACTAAATTCATACACGCCCAATCAAACGCCCGCTAACCAGCTGATACACAGAGTTACAGCCACATGCTGGATTTCTTCCTAAGTTGTAAATCACGGTTATGTAACAGTCTATTTGCTGTGTCTGATATAGAAGGTGGTAGTTTAAAGGGCATGGCGGGTCAGTCACTGATAAGTAATGTTGGCTTGAGGTGTAACATGAGTCACATGACTGAGTTAGGGCGAGTTGTTTACATACTGCCGATACAGAGATGTATAAGAATTGCTGGCATGAGCCACTTATTACAATTTCACATTGTGTGGGTTTTATTTTTTTAAAAAAGGTGTGTGTGTGGTGGTGGTGGTGGTTGTGGGGGGGTGATCAGATTTAAATTGCATAGATTTTTTTTTCTAATTTACTTCCGGCGAAGCCTCATCCTGAACGTGTTCCCATTCATATGTCTATAATAATAACACTCACCAGCAACCAGGCCTCTTATTTACTCCGCCTCTGAACAAACGGCTGGCTGCTAGGGCGGGGGGTGGAGGTGGAGGTGGGGAGGGGGGGGGGGGGGGGGGCGGGGGGGGGCGACGGGGAGTGACGCAGAAGGCGAGGGTATTATATTTGCTTCCTGAAAAAAAAAAAAGATAATTTATGCTGTCCAGCTGGGAGTTTTATTGGTCTCTGGGGTGACATTTATACCAAACGGGCGAAACACTGCAGAGGACAAAATGGATTTGTACGGGAAGGTAAGATGCCTGCTTTTAATTCAAGGTTCATGAGAGAGAGAGAGAGAGAGAGAGAGAGAGAGAGAGAGAGAGAGAGAGAGAGAGAGAATCAAAAACCGTCATATGCCGACAGCCGTATCGTTCATGGAGACTGATATAGACGCTGAGCTTTGTTGCCGTGTAGTTTTGCACTGGGTGGTTTTAAAAGCGTGATGCTTGTCACACAGCTGTTGACCGCTGGGATGCGCTGCATGCTGAGTAATGTAGTCGTATTCGGCATTTGGATGTCGTTCTCCTCCTCTGCGCCGACACCGTGCAAAAACTACAAGACCCATAGGCTTGACCCCCCCCCAACCCCATCCCCCCATCCGCCCCGATAACGTCAGAGACACTCACGCAACGCTCGTGCCCATCTCACGCCAGCCAGCCTCGTCAGCTCCGGGGCGCGTGCCAGATCCGAGGCGGAGGGGACAGCTCCCAGGTGCTGAAACTGGTCGGCGCTCCACAGAGAGGCAGAGGGGGGGAAGATCAGCGCCTGCATCAGACACCACAGATATAAAAACCGTGTTTCTGCAGAACAGGGGCAGATACAGATAGAGCCGAGGCCTTCAACACAGGTTTGTTAACACAACGTCCTTAACGCGTTTTAGTAGTTTATGTGGAAGAATTGTACCAATGGATTAAATGACCTCCTGTTCCGATTTGCTTGTCTTATATCATCAGGCATGCAGCCCCCCCAAGCCCCCCCCAACCCCCCTCCTCTGCTACATCATGTAATTTTACATCACACCGACTGGTTTTATCGTGTTGTGTGTCCGTGCCAGCAACGCACTGATCTCGCCCGGGGGGGGGGGGGGGGGGGGGGGGGGGGGGGGGGGGGGGGGGGGGGGGGGGGGGGGGGGGGGGGGGCGACGGGGAGTGACGCAGAAGGCGAGGGTATTATATTTGCTTCCTGAAAAAAAAAAAAGATAATTTATGCTGTCCAGCTGGGAGTTTTATTGGTCTCTGGGGTGACATTTATACCAAACGGGCGAAACACTGCAGAGGACAAAATGGATTTGTACGGGAAGGTAAGATGCCTGCTTTTAATTCAAGGTTCATGAGAGAGAGAGAGAGAGAGAGAGAGAGAGAGAGAGAGAGAGAGAGAGAGAGAGAGAATCAAAAACCGTCATATGCCGACAGCCGTATCGTTCATGGAGACTGATATAGACGCTGAGCTTTGTTGCCGTGTAGTTTTGCACTGGGTGGTTTTAAAAGCGTGATGCTTGTCACACAGCTGTTGACCGCTGGGATGCGCTGCATGCTGAGTAATGTAGTCGTATTCGGCATTTGGATGTCGTTCTCCTCCTCTGCGCCGACACCGTGCAAAAACTACAAGACCCATAGGCTTGACCCCCCCCCCACCCCCCCCCCCCCCCCCCCCCTCCGCCCCGATAACGTCAGAGACACTCACGCAACGCTCGTGCCCATCTCACGCCAGCCAGCCTCGTCAGCTCCGGGGCGCGTGCCAGATCCGAGGCGGAGGGGACAGCTCCCAGGTGCTGAAACTGGTCGGCGCTCCACAGAGAGGCAGAGGGGGGGAAGATCAGCGCCTGCATCAGACACCACAGATATAAAAACCGTGTTTCTGCAGAACAGGGGCAGATACAGATAGAGCCGAGGCCTTCAACACAGGTTTGTTAACACAACGTCCTTAACGCGTTTTAGTAGTTTATGTGGAAGAATTGTACCAATGGATTAAATGACCTCCTGTTCCGATTTGCTTGTCTTATATCATCAGGCATGCAGCCCCCCCAAGCCCCCCCCAACCCCCCTCCTCTGCTACATCATGTAATTTTACATCACACCGACTGGTTTTATCGTGTTGTGTGTCCGTGCCAGCAACGCACTGATCTTTTGGCGGTGTCCTTGCAAATGCTACCACAGTGGTGTTTTTTTTTCCATACGCGGAAGCAAATGGAAAACCAACATAGGATGTGCAGAATGGAGGTCCGGCATTTTTTTTTATAACTGCATATGCTTCAGGAAGAGCTTGGCTGAATATGTTGGCAAATAAGCGCAATGGCTTTGTCAAAACAATCACCTTGGAGCAAAGATGACTGTGCTCTTGTCATCCTGCGCTCTGTACACTCGTCCTCTCAGGTCGTTGACTGCCGACTGCTTTAAATGCTCAGTGGACGTCCGTTTCTAAGGTGAAAGAGATTCTCATATCAACGTGCCCTGTGTATAGCAGTGCTAATATGGATAAGGATCTCATTCCTGGTGAAATCTGATTGCTGCTGCTTCTGATAGTAAAGCCTGTCAAATGTAAAAAAAAAAAAAAAAAGAAAGCATCACAAGCAGCACTCTCAGAACTGTAATCACTGCTAATGTGATGAATATACAATTGCAGCACAGCACCTGAAACAATGGAGAGCATGTTTTTCCAAAATTAATTATGGATCCACTTTGAAAATTAAAACACATTATTTTCCCAGCAAATAAAAGTACTGTACTGAATTGTATTTTAGCTAAATAAGGTTCTATAATAACGACAATAACGTCAGCATCAGTATAAAATCCATTAGTTTCCTTTAATAAAGTCCATTTTTAAAGAGCTATGCTCGTCGAGAAGACACATTCAGCTTTTTAAAGTCCTGATTATCTAATACTCATCAATACAACAGCTTGCTGTGCTGGTCATGCTGTGTTGCCTGACACAGCCTTCTGTCACCTCTGATCTGCAGCTTGTACAACAAGCTCATACTGCTCTGTGCACAACATCCAGCCCTTTCACTTTTACTTCCTCGTCTGTGTTTATAAACTCAATAGTATTCTCTCTTTTTTTGTTAAATACCAGAGTCAATTGAAGAGCAATTAATGTATTCTGCATTTGAGCTTTTTTGTGCATCACAGCTCTAACAAGCTTCCCATTAACTCAAGGTGAAGCTCTCCATGTATTCTTTTCAGCGTCTCCTTTTGTTTTTGCAGATGGCTGCTACTCAGGATGTGAAAGGGAAGGGAGAGGGAGGGGACCAAAACTTTGACTACATGTTCAAGCTGCTGATCATCGGCAACAGCAGCGTGGGCAAAACCTCTTTCCTGTTCCGCTACGCCGATGATGCCTTCACCTCAGCCTTTGTCAGCACAGTGGGCATCGACTTCAAAGTGAAGACTGTGTACAAGAATGACAAGAGGATCAAACTACAGATCTGGGTACGTATTTTAGGAGTGAGTCATAAAATAATTAATCCCTGAACAAGCCACAAACAGCAAGTGTAACATAGCGTTCATGCAGAGACGTCTGACTATCATCCACTCATGGGCTGCTCAAAACCTTACTGTTCTTTATTCAACAGCAGTTACAACCATATACATATCTATTGAGAACCTAAACTCCATTTGTAAAAAACTAAAAAAAACTAATAAAAATATTTAACAGAGAGAAAACTGACTTCTAGACAAAGCAGCAAATGTAATTTTCTTTCATGTCTCAAGGATTTTCTTTCATGTCTTTGTCATTCCAATCATACACACATTTCCATCTAATTCAGTTATTCACTTGTCCTCCATGCTCTCCTGGAGGACTACCTAAGCTCCAAGGGGGAAGGGGCTCTTCACAGATGCCCTGCCCCCTTGCTACTCCTCTGCTCTCCATCTTTGTTTTCCTGCCGAGCGACTCCTGTATATAAAAGCTGTCACTCTGTGCCCGGAGCCCACTCTCGCCTGACCACTGCCCATATCTTTCTCTACTGATCAATACAATTCAAGCACTGTGACAGGTCACGACTAGATGTACAAATGCTCTTGCACACATGGGATCACTCCGCATTAATTCGATTTTTAGACTGTGTTTTGGCTTTTAAGACTGGCTGTACTCGCTTGGTATGCTGGGACGCACTTCCCCTTTCATCTTTAGCTAGAAAATCCAAGCACCATGTAATATGTACACTCTGATGTTAGACTCCATACAAATAAGACAAAGTACTAAATGCGTCCTTAAAGCCAGTCCCACTAAATGTATTCTCTAATCTTAAAAACATGAGGCACGTCAGCTGCATGTTTAATTAATTGAGGAAACCGTCAGAAAAGGCTCCTTGGTGTTTTCTAGGTTTAACAATCCACAGTGTAAGGATGGAGACAGATGGAGGTCTCAGCATTTCTGACTGGAGAGTAGTAAGTGTTAGTTTGGTGCACGGTGGGGAAGAAGACAGAAGCAACACCTTCCTCAGAGTGTGTGGGAAAGTGAAGAACGTCTGAGGCTGTTTAATTAGGAGTTCATCTGAACTGTTAAAGCAGATCGTCTCAAAATACCTCTGAGATAGTGGGGGGATAGATAGATTTCCTTCTCACTCTCTTTTTTCCTGCCACTCTCCTCCTCTCTTTCCTGTCATAGTAGGTGTATTTCGCCATAATTAGCCGTCCGCAGACGTTTGGTGTTTGCTGACCACATTAACACGTACAGTAATAAGTAAGCCGTGCTTCAGCTGGAGGTGAAAGAACAGTCAAATAACTGGCTAAATAGGATACTGTGTTGTCATCATTATCAAAGACAAGCATATTCAGGGAGGAAAGACGATTGCCCTGGCATCAAGTTAAATGGCCTGTCTTTTTAAACTGGACTCAGGGAGTGCTGAGACTACAGTAAGTAGCCATTTAAAGTGATGGCTATTGGTTAATGTCATTGTTGCAGTCACCCCATTAACCTCAGAGATAAAAGCCTCATAAGGCAACACAGAGTTATCTCTTTTGTCATACTTCAGTTAACGACGCACAATACCTGATGTGTACTGCACTTTATTAGAAATAGTTCTGTCCTATACTCTGCACTTCAGCTTCTTGGATTGATTTCCATTCAGACGTAGACCTCATGTAGCTCAAATTCTCAGGTCTCAGCAGATTTATTCCGTTTTTTTTTTCCCCCTCCGTCTCACTGTCTTTATAACAGAACAAGCAACTGCCTACGAAAATAGCTTGGACACACAGAGGTCATTGACAAGTACAAACTCCAAAATCAATGTCCAGGTCTTAGATTTAAAAATAAATAAATAAGTTATCATCAATATCATGATTTAATCCAGCCACTATGTCAGGTGACAACATTTGTCACCCTCTGACAATGTAAAGCCCACATAAGGTGCAGAAGCTGATGCACACAGAGCTGCAGTGATGCAATTTAGAAATCCTAGTAGACATTCACAGAGCGTTGTGTTTACATTGCGTGTACAGAAGTACAGAGATGTTACTCCAAGTTGGACTAACGGGGACGTCTGAAGGTTGAGTGTAGCAAAAGAAGCTAAACACCTACTGTGTGACTGGACCCTTTAGCAGCCAGCAGGCATCACCTAGCTAATTCAGCATTGGATCCCAACTGCTGTGAGTGGAAGCTTTGCAGGCTGTGAGCTCTGTCTGCGGAGTGAAGGTCAGAGCTGCCCTCTGGCTATAATGGGCCCACTGTCAAAGCCATGTGCAGACTGACACAGAACAAAACCACAGCGACAATCACAGTCCAGCGCAGCCTAGCAGGCCCCTGATTAACAAGAGCCAGGCATCACAGTCCACAGTGATCACATAAGACTTAATGGGTACGAGAACAGATCGATCGAATTGCAAAATTCCAACTAAACTCAAAATAGTGAAGAATTGTTCATACATGCTTGTGTTTATTCACTTATGACTGTCCACAGATGAGTCTGTCAAAGTCCATTTTGCTTGTTGCCTTTCAACTGGATGCAGACTATCCAATCTACTCGAAAACCTCTTCCAGGTTTCTGAGAGCCTGTTCAATCCCAGCAACAGTTAAAAGTGCTGAAAATCTTCAATCCACTAAAAATAGCACGTCGTTTCCAATTCAGACGACGAGAGACAGGTGGTGATTTGTTATGTCAATGTCAAGCACATTGTCTTTATTAAACATTAACTTACTGGGAAAGAGACTAAATATTTAAAAGCCCGACCGTCTTTACCACCAGTTCTGTGTCAACTCTGAGTAAAATGGCTGCTCCTTTTATTTATAACTTTATCAAACTCACCTTGTCTCACATCCTCGGCTCTGCTGTTTCACTCTTGGGGGCCGTTTCTAAAAGCAAGGCCCACGTGGCGTTAAGCTTTGGGGGCAGTTTGTTAGCTGATATTAACAAACATACCATTTTCCTGTGTCAGCATAACAACCTGAGAAGTCTTATGGTTTTAAGCTTTTTTTTAAATTTCCCTTTCTTTAATTTCTGTTATTTCTTTGGTACCTTATTTTTGGTTCCTGGACAATGACCACACCAGCACAGCAGCCTCCACTTCCTGGTGTCCCTCAGCTGATTACTACTACTTCAGTTTAGCTTGTGCAGGTGTGGTCAATTGGACCAAACCATTGCACCTTTTGTGAGGGGTGAAAGGGGCAACAGAAACTCTCCTCTCTTTTTTTTTTTAACTTAAATCAGTTAAGATAATTATGATTGTAACTCAGAAATTAAATTTGCAAGCAAAACAAACTTTTTCGACAGACTTATTATGGCCAAGTAATAATTGTTAAATAATCCTTTAAAGCAAAGTAAAAAAAATAAGCTGAGTCCTAGAAGCTGCCACCACCGAGCTGAGTGATTAATTTTATTTAGGGGATGCAATAATCTGTCGCATCAGCCACGGTTGAATTGTGAACACTTAGCAAAAAGGATTGTTTACACACCATAAACAGAATAAATCAAGCAAGTATATGTAGTATATGTAAAAATGTATATGTACATATAGTATATGTAGATATTAAAGAGCTAAGGAAACTGTGCTAAGGAAACTGTGAATATGAATATGTTTGAATATATCAGTTGGCTAACGGTGATACTAAAACCATACTGCATGTGTGTAGGACACAGCAGGACAGGAGCGATACAGGACCATCACCACCGCCTACTACCGCGGAGCTATGGGCTTCATTCTCATGTACGACATCACCAATGAAGAGTCCTTCGGTGCTGTGCAGGACTGGTAAGTCATGTTGGCCCGTTTCTGACAGATCATGTGTGGATCATCAGAGCACGTTAAAAGAACGTCTCGTTAGTCTCCACGGTGCTGCAGTCTGTTCAGTTAACGTCGTGCCCACTTTAATATTGTACATTCGATGTTATTCCTTCTGATATGCACACATATAAACAACTTCCTACCTCATCCTGAATCCTCAGAATGCACAGGAGAGTGTGCATCTCTCTCTCTCCGTCTCAACTCTGTCAGGCTGGGGGATCAGATCAGACTGGGCAAGGTCGTGGCTGTGGTCCATTCATGAGTAACTCGAGCATCTGCAGCCTGAGCAGCCACTGATGCATTCGTGTCCAAACAGGACTTTGTGGGCGGCACTCGATCGGCTGTGGAAATTGGGTTTCTAGGTTAAAATGTTTACTCTCGAAACAGTCAGGCTCTCATCAGAACAAACACCACAGCTATATCGGAACACTGCCGCTAGAGATCTCACAACCCGACTCTCCACGGCGGCACAACATGAGCCAGTGATGTCCAAATCATCATGGTGCTCTGCAGAGCCTGTACCAAACAATGATATTTGTCATGGTGAGATCAGTGTGTCTTATTGCAGTTTATACCTCACCTGCATGTCATGTAGCTTGGAGAGACTGTAGTACAATGCCAGTTACTATTAAGGCCATTCTCTACTTAGCTCTTGTCACTTGGCTGCAGCACATGACAGCAGCTTAAGGAAGCTCCTGCTAAAGCTGCATTTAGCTGAACAGGCATTTAAAGCCTGGTGCTGTTCAATGGGGAATAAAATGTTAGAAACAATATATGACCAGGATACTGCAGTCTATTTTCTTTTCTTTTTTAACATGAATTATGTTAAAGTTATTTGGAATGAAATTAATTCTCTGTCTTCACGCGTAAGAAAAACAAGGCTTACTTTGTGAACTAAGGTTTGTGCGAGACACGGATATTTTCCTTGCGGAGACCTTGTTGGACACTTTGATTGAACGCTGCTGTCTGAGCGCTGTTTGTGACGAGTATCTTAATGTTGCCGGTGTCACTGGCAGCGATGATCCTGGAGAGCTACCTGTGAGCTTACGCAGCAGACAGCTCACATATCAGTCAAGTCAAGGAGAAGGACTTACATTTTACTCTCCTCCTAACCAGAGTCCTTTTTTTCTCCACTCTTTTTGCCACAGGCTTTAATTCCACTTTCTCTTCCTCTTGTTCTTGTCCGTGACAAGGTTGAAGGAAAAAAAAGAAGGAGGGGTTTCCATGGCAACAGCTCTTTTCCGACTGTGGCTGAATTGGGCTTGTGACGTGTTCACTTCCTGCATGAGACAGAGACAAAACAGGGACATATTGTAATGCTGATGCAAAATGAAAACAAATCGTGCCGTTCGCAATCAATTAATTTTCTCGCTAGGACATTAAAGCATGTTCGTCTTTTCATTTAACCGCCTGTCCCCTTATCGCTGGTAAACAGAGAACCAGAACATCCTGCATGTGTAGCTCTGTGAGTGTCTTCTGTCAGTGAATATTATCTGCAGATGGATTCAACATGATCCACGTCTGAACCGCGAGAACAAGCCAGAAGCGGACAGAGGGAGGAGTTCATGCATCATGCTGCTGGCTTTATTGCTGGCTGATTTCCTCCTGGTTTCAGCCTGTTGTATGTTCATTGCCCTACTTTCTTCAGCACCACAGGAGAAAAATTGTGTCTTTGATTTCTTTCCATGTTGTGAGCAGCTGAATCAGTTCACAGCAGGCTTCCTATAAAGATGCATGTTTAATTTTTTATCACGCTGAAACATGACACTGCAAAATATGTTTTTGAACTGCAGTACATACTTTGCCACAAGCTGCCGCCACACTGATTTTACATATGGAATCAAATACTGTGTGTACTCACCTGTTAAGAAGTAGCAGGATCTATCAAAGTAATAGATCTCCATTAATATCCTACTCCTACCTATGACTTGCATTGTTATCAATGGTAAACAAAGGATAAACAAAGTGTTATATAATAACGGATCGAGTTATATATTCATGGGAATTGTGTAACAGATAGCAAAACGTTCCAAAAGCAAATAATGACCTACATCAGAGAAATAGTAACACAATTTCACACAGGATGGCAGTTGACCCACTTCCACTGCTGCCATGCGTGACTCAAATATGACTCAATGATGTAATCGCTGCTCATGACCGCTCCAAATGGCCAACAAACTTTACATCATGTCCATCGCTCTGACACGTCTTATGTCAGCTTCTGAAACGCCCGTCCAGTGAATACTGAGTCTCATCCAAACAGGGCAGCAGTGTCGATTTGACTGCGATGAATTTGTCTGTTTCCGATTCTGTGCAGGTCGACCCAGATAAAGACCTACTCATGGGACAACGCACAGGTGGTGCTGGCAGGAAATAAGTGCGACATGGAGGAAGAAAGAGTGGTGTCAGTGGATAGCGGCAGACTGCTGGCAGAACAGCTGGGTAAGGACCAGTGTTGTGAAAAACATTCTTTTTAAGTTTTTAATGTTTTAATGTTTTCTTTTCTTATGTTACATTTGGGGATTTTAATGGGATCATTTCCATAAAAAACAGCTTTTGTTGGTTTTCTAAAACAGAGCTTGATAACAACAATATATTTTACTTTACCTCGTGTAACTTGCTATTCCTTTCCCTAGGGTTTGAGTTCTTTGAGACGAGTGCCAAAGACAACATCAACGTGAAGCAGACCTTTGAGCGTCTCGTTGACCTCATTTGTGACAAGATGTCCGAGAGCTTGGACACTGACCCGGCGGTCACCACGGGAGCCCCCACTGCCAAACTCACAGACACTGCGCCGCCCCTCCAGCAGCCCGGGTGCAACTGTTAGTAACCAGTGTCAGGAAGCCAAGGGAGGGCAGCACAGGTCCCGTGAGGTGGTAGAGTGACTTTTGTTCTCCCTCCACGATATCACTCCTGCTAGTGTTGCTTCCTCTTGACCGCAGTTCAAACCCTGTCTAGTAGTAGAATAACAAAACGCTGTCGTATTATCGTGCAACGTTAACACCATATAGTAGGAGCAAATGACCAGACAAACACACATGGCTATTACAAAACGCGTAACATTACAGAATATTTAGAATATAGAGATACTACTGTCCTCCTTTGGCTACTTAGTATGGTTATAATCCAAGTATGTTTGATAAGGCTGGGTGTAGTTAACAGTCATACTGTACAGGTAATCCCCCAAACCTTAAAGACCTAAAATAATAATAATAATAATGATAAAATGAGGGATAGAAAAAGTGAGTGCTTTAACAATTATTTTATTTTTAGTTTTTGTATAGTTTTTTTTTCCTTTTTTGGGTTAATTTTCTCCTAAAGCTGCCAAATCAGTGATTTAGTGCACTATAGGATGTAGCGGATTTGCTTTGTGTAGTGAGTGTGTGTGGTCTTGTGAGTGAGTGTGGGTTTGCATGAGTGTAAGTGTTGTGTCTGAGTCATAAATGAGTGAACATTTTGTCATCTAAAAATCATCTACCTTGGATAAAAAGTGGCCTTTTTAGCATCTCCAACATGGCCTCCGTGTGTCCCCCAGTTAGTCCCTTACTTTTGGAATGAATCCAGTATGTACACTGTTGATGTAACTAATATTTCATGTTTTGCTGTATGTAGATGTGTGATGTCTCTGGTAAGTAAAGCGACTCTCTCTATGTGTGTAGCCTCTAAAATTAAAATGACCCCCTTTTAGTTTAAACGTGAGCATCAGATGCATGCTGCAAAAAGAGGAGTCCTCTGTGCTGTTTTAACTAAAGATAAGCCTTACCTGAACCGATCCAACATTTCATTTAAAAAAATAAAAATAAAAAAATCACAGTACAGTTTCATATACAAATCAGCGCTGGCATGGAATAAACAGCCATATATATAAAAAGTACTATAAAGTATTTTTGAGTCATCAGCATGTTAAAACATCGTTTTTGTGCTATCAAAATAAACTGTCCTCCCTGAAAGACAATTCTAAATGAGCATCTTAAAAACATACACTCAACATGCAGTCATTTAAAGTGGGAGGGTTCCACTGTATACAGTTCTATTGCTGTCTTAAGTCCATAGAGTTAAAAAAAAAGAAGAGTTGTAGCTTACTTCAAAATCAAGCTATTAATAGAGAAAATTAACAGTTTGCCAAACCATTACTGATTCTTTTAGATTGGTTGTTTGTTGCATAGTTGAATAAACACTCCAAAAAAATAATTGCATGAAGCCGGTTCTGACTTATCTATGTAGATTTATATCATAAGATAGTGTATATATATATCACTCAATGTTACAGATTTTAGGAGCATCGTCACAGCACTCGCTGTGAAATGCAATGGGCCAATAAGTGCAATATTTTATGAATTAAACCTTGTACATAGTTTCTCCTGTTCTCGAGTACAATGACTCTGTCTGCAGTATGTGACTGACAGGAGAGTTTGTTTCACTCGGTAACTGCAGCCACTGAATGTGTGATTTAGTGTGTGTGTGTGTGTGTGTGTGTGTGTGTGTGTGTGTGTGTGTGTGTGTACCTGCCATACGGAAGAGAAAACGTACGTAATATATTGTTTGTGTATACCTTTTGTACAAATGTATTCATGTACTAAATGCTGTTCCTGCTAAGTGTTGGTTGTTGATTGAACTTGTATTATCACGTCAAAATGCAGTGTTGTTGTGAAAGATAGTCAGGAAGATAAACTAAAATTAGTCCATGCCATAATAATGTTATCCAAAAAAAAGGGGGGTGCACATAGTTCAGAGATTCTGTGCATATGTGTGTACACGTGCTTTGTGCGCGTGCATCTGTTTATGTGTGTGATATTAAAATTTTGTGCTCATAGCCATGAAATAGAGGAACCATTAAGGTAGCTCTTCAGAAGCTCTAACATCCACTCTGGTCAACTCTAATATTAGAAAACTATGACTGTTTTTGAGATTATAGGAAATAAATCAGATTCTAACAACAGTGGGTCACTGTGTGCTCTCTCCTGCTCTCTGCTGTTTATATGCTAACGTAAAGGAGGGATTCAGTTGCTGCTGCCTTGTACAGTAAGTTGGACCTGCTGTGTCATTAGCCTCCTTGTGCATTGCTGAGTCAGCGCAGAGGAGTTCCTCTTGTTTTGTGGGAACTGTACACCACCTAGTGTTACACTGATGTGTCTGCACCAAGAAACAAGAGGTGGATATTTCATCAGTGTGTTTACTTAAATTACTTACACACACAAGTTTTTTAAAATAATTTTTGTGATTTTATTATCTATGATATCTTTTTGTCTAATATTGACAGCTGCCTCAAAAACCACATGACGCTGCTTTGTTCATGCTTAGTAGTAATGTTATAGTGAAATATAATCAAATATATAATAGAGTGAAATACTGAAGTACTTCCAATCCTTATACTTTTACACTATAGTCTATAAAAATATTACTCAACACAGGATTTTTACTCCCAATAAAAATCCGGTGTTGTTTTAAAAATGTGATGGATTGAAGTTCTTATACTTTATATTCCTGTACTACTACTACTATAAATAATAGTAATGATAATAATTGTTATTATTATTATTACTTATTACCCACATGTAGCTTCCCCCACACAAAATGATATTTAGTTTCCCCCACACATAGCTGTGAGTTTTAACCTCACCCAAAGCTATATGTGGGAAAAAGTTAAGATGCCACACTAAACATCTCACATTTAACTTTAAATTTACCTCTGCAACAACGACAACAAGAATCCAGTGAGTAGGCAGAATCAACCCATGCTTTTATTTAATTCATTGCATATAAAAACTTTTTTTTTCCTTTATTGTTTTTTACATAAAGTTGTATGATCTACAGTGCTATCCAATAGACTGCAATTAACAAGGAATCCATTAAAATAACATTTTAATTGTCCTGTGAAACGTCCAGACAAGTTGGCATTCTAAAGACATAACCCAAAAAATAATTGTCCTGAAGACCTTTTTTAAGTTACAGTTTGTGTTTTCCTTTCATACCATAAAAAAATAGAACACATAATGAGGAAAAAAAAAACACTGTTTCCATTGGTCCAGGGCTGTTTAGGATCTACAGTATGTGTGTCAAAATAAGAGTCCCTGTCTTGGGACAATGATGTCACCCCCCCATACCCCACTCCCCCCCAATACACTACAGAAATATACTAAACCCTTCTCCTTGTCCAGGCAGAAAGATGTCAGTGGTTTTCGATATTGCAAGTAATATGAGTGGAAGTGTGGGCCGAGCAGAGATATGCAACACACTGTCAGTGTTTCAGCCATATGTAATGCAGCAGTGGCTGAACATGCAGATGTGTCTCAAAGCCTCTTTGCTTCAAAGGCCAAGGTTGAGCACCAACTGCACACTCCCATTGTGCCCCATTCAGTGTTTGTAGCCGTGAAACAAACAGGCGGCCGTGAACAACACTGCAGTAACTTCACACTGACTCTAGGAGGCTAAGGCAAAGTTACTCCCATGTTGTTCACATCCAACATGCAGAGTCACATCTTCGAGCGTAGTGGTCGGGGTGAAAAAGAAAGTGTGAGTTGATAAGACCCTGGTCTAACAGCAAGTGTGACTCGTTCGACATCCCGCTATAACCCACACGTCACTCACGTAGTGAATCTCTGACCTGCAGCTGACCTGAATCTCTACAAACCTCTACGTACGTACGACAATGCACTTTCTACCCAGTGCCATATTTATTATGCACATTGTGTTTGGCTGTGATATTAAAAAAAGGCAACTATTTCACAACAGGACATCAGGCCAACCCGAGCCAAAGGATTCACTAATGCAGCAAAAGAGAACTAGAAAAATAAAATCAAATAAAATCAAAAGCTTAAGTAAATTACATGCGTTGAATTTAAGGCACAGCCCATGGGCCAAGGAACAGTTTCTTTTTAAAAAACAATTTGGCTTTCCCCCCTCTCTTCACTGAGCTAGCTCTCAGATAAGCAACATGTCAATGGATCATTTTTACACTGAAGCTCATGTGTAATAAACATTCTCTCAACAAGAGGTACGTAATACAGCCACACCATCACCAAAAGGGATGATAAGAATCAACCATTTACAACAAACGGCATTATGATAGTAATAACATTAATAATTATATATTATATACAGCACAATAAATATATGTTTGTAAACAGCAATAAAACCAGAAAATTTTATTACAGGTAAGGGCATTGGGTGAGGATGAAAAAGAGAAAGAAATAAAACTTGGCACAGAAATTAAGATGAAATAAAAGGTTTTTGAAATGACACACTTAAAACAAGCACTCTTTAAAAAAAAGAAAAGCAGTGTGCAGATTTTCAAGTGTTTTTTTCCATTCGTTTTTTTTAAATCTTTTGTTGATTTTCTATACGTATTTATGTACAGAGAGAAAAAAAGTATATTTGGGTATTGTAACTGCAAGCCTGTACTGTGGTCTATGCTACAGTGAAATATTTACTGTACCACCTTTATATTGCAAAAACAATTCAACAACTAGAAAAATATACCAATAAATAATAGCATCGGGTGTAAAGTGAAAAATAATAGAAACATGAGAAAAGGTCTTGGCTGAAGTGTAAGACAGCATTGATCAAGCCTATGTATGCATGAGCGAGTGTTTTGGAGAGTTTAAACTAAAGTGTTTTGGTGATATATGAATACCGTATATCAGTGCATTAGAGTGTCTACGTAAAGGATCGTCTTATCTGATGCGATGATCTATGCGATGAAGCTGATTGTCTTGTCAAAAAAACAAAGACAGCCATTGGGTTTCGTGTTACGGTGGAAAAAGTCAAAATGAATCTGATGAAAATTAAATTAATGCAGATGAAGGTAAAAAATGAGGGGGCTGAAGATGAACACGTATGCCATAAATAATGCAGCGGTGGCTGTAAACAAAAATGTGCAAGTGGAAAGAGAAAGAAAGGCTTTTATAACGTTGGTATAAAAATCACCCGGTACTTTTTAACATCGTTAACTCTTTTGTATAGTCAGAGCACTAATCAAGCGTCTAAAAAAAGGTGCTTTTTGTATCAACTACAAAGCATTGCATTGTCTTAAAAGTGTTCAAAAGAACGGCAGGCAACAATAATAAAAATTTAAAGGCGTCATCCGAATCACACACAGTTTCAGTGAGAGCGAAGCATAAGACTTCAGGCTTCTGCTTCCTTCTCAGTGAAAACGCTCAGCGAACGTTATGAATAACTCCCAACTCACAGGACAAACCAAATATGAATATAGTGGCATGGGAATAGTAGTATAAATGCTATTGGAGCAAGTGCAAACACCTCAGAACACTCTTAATGTAACCCAGCTATAAAGATACCCCTTTAAAACACTGAATATAATGTGAGTCACGTCTCCCCATTGGTTTCCAAAAGGAAAAAAAAAAGTCCCATCTTCGCTAACAAAAGAAAGGACCTAGGACTGCAAAACTAAATTCTAGAAAATATCTGAATCTTACATACAGTACGATAAAAAAATGAAAGAGGTCTAAGAACAGCATCGATTTGCTGTTTTAAATTTTGAGCTTTGTGTCAGTCAGGTTTTTTTTTTTCCAGGAAGACTACCACATTAGAAATGTGTCTTGAAAAGCTCCTCATTGTGCCGCCGCTTTCTTCTCTGCGACGTCCCAACGGGTCTTTCAGCAGAACGCCAGAACAACAAATTGTACAGCGGGGAGGAAAATGGCCTAACTAGACGGGAGATTCTCCTCGAACACACCAGTAGTTTGTCACTGTGCACTTGAAAACGCGCTAAATTTTCGGGCCAGGCGGAGACGAAGCGGAGAGAAGGGTGAAATACAATAACGTGTATCGCAGGAACAGCAGGCGGTCATCCATTTCCTAAACTGCAGAGTGTAAAGGATGGAGGTATAGCGTTAAAATAAGGACACACCACTTCAGTACAAATGGGAATGGAGAGGAGTTTTCCTGAGTGCAAAAAAACTTGAAGTACCAGTGGGCGTGTCGGAACAAAGCTGATGGGAGGAGTGGCCAAGATGGAGAGCAGCGAATACCTTTGGAACCATAAACAGAGATGTAGATTAAAAAAAAAAAAGACAGACAGACAGATAGACTTCACTGAACCCAAAAAAATACTCTATAAATAATCATCTGTCATTACTAAGAAGAACAGTTATTCGGGCGATGTCCATGGACTGCTATGTGTCAGGGGATTTCTCTTTCTCCTCCCCATCCTCCACCTCCGCTGCCTCTTCCTCCACCACGCACGGTTGCGAGCACGGCGTCCCCTCCTCCTCCTCCTCCTCCTCCTCTTCGTCCTCCCCCACCTGTTCGTCCAAAGGAATCTCCGTTGATTCCGAGTCCTGCGTACAGAGAGTTTTCGAGTCAGTACAGCTGTTGTCCTCCTCTTCCTCTTCCTCGTCATAGTCGTCTTCATCCTCGTCCTCCTCCTCCTCCTCCTCCTCTTGTTGGCTGCCACTGTCTTTCTCAGTGTCCGACTCTCCATCCTCCTCCAAGGTGAGCTCAAATTGGAACTTGTCCCCTCCTGGGGGCCGAGTGCCATCCTCGGGCTCGTCCAGTGCAGGCGAGGGGCTTTGGGGGATGGTGCTTTGGTACCACTCCCTGTTGTCTTCCAACGTGTCTAGGATGTCCTGGGCATCCGGGTGGACCAGGTCAGCCCAAGTCTCCCACAAGGGGTGAACGATATAGTCTATGAAACCAACCTATAAGATGCAAGTTGTAGAAGATTTTTCATTCAGTGTATGTCCATCACAGTATTTATTCAAACTGGCAGTACGTTTGGGCGCCTGTGTGCGTTACCTGGCTCTTTTCTACTGAGGCGTTGTGTTTGTCACACATGGGGCTGATCTCCATGCCCCTCTCCCGCTCTCGGTCGCCCTGGCTGAAGAACTCCTCCATGATGCGGTCAGTCCACTGCCGGTACAGCTGAAGAGGCTTGGTGGGGTTGCTCAGGTCTGCACAGTGAACCATATTCTGGAGAACCTAGATATGACAAACAACAAGGTCTCAAAGACAGTACGGATAGTAGCGAGGTGTTTCAAAAAGCAGGGGAAGACCAACACATAATTTACACCTGTGAAATACATGAATCAACTAATGAAGCAACTCATTTTGCTCTGATGCTTTCCGCTGTGATCAGTAGTGTGGTATGCTTCGTTTTTATCCGTGTGAAAACAAAACGGCACGAGTGCTGCAGAATCTTTTTAATTTGAAGGAACTTATTCATATATGGTGGTAGAGTGATTCTGACCTGTATCCTGTCTGAGTAGTTATCCAGCAGCAAGACACCAGAGCTGGTCACCTTCTTGGTTTCCACCATAGTTTTCAG
The DNA here is from genome assembly GCA_016785345.1 of Trinectes maculatus. Lineage (NCBI taxonomy): Eukaryota > Metazoa > Chordata > Actinopteri > Pleuronectiformes > Achiridae > Trinectes > Trinectes maculatus. The sequence continues at coordinate 568,650 of JAFBJQ010000576.1, read as the reverse complement.
GTCGGCCAGTAGATTCATGTGTTTCGACATGTCTGTCGCTAGCACCTAGAGCCAGAGAGAAGGTGTTGGTATTTAATAACATGAATAATATAATTTCTAATGAAGAGAAATATCTTCATCAATAGTTTATCGACTACCTCTCCCTGAATGAAAATAACAACAGAGGAGTTTTGAATCTCTTCACTTACGATGTCGATGACCATCTTTCGCAGTGATTGTCTTTGTTTTTTGGTCAAGTTTTGGAAGATGTCACAGTTCTCCTCCTGTAGGAGCTTGAAACCAACTGCAAGATGGTGGTTCTCCAACACAGACGAGTCATTGTACATCAACGCGAGCTCCGAATCTGAAGGAAAGAACAGATTGATTTTTTTCTCATTTCGTGAATTTGTGGCTTTTTAGGATATTGAAAATGGGCTCCAAGCTTAAAATCAATGAAAACACGATATAAATGGAATTTACACAATAATACATTTGGTAATATTTTCCCTGTGTATTTTGTACCATTACATTTAGGAAATACTGGGGTTGGCTGCAGTTACACAAAAGTCCCAGCATCTTTTCTGCTGGGAGTTTCCCCCACTACGGGTCATTTCAAGGTCTTCAAGCTGTATATAGATGTACCATTAAAATGCATTAGTCTCGGCCACTGTGGTACATAGCAGCAGGGAGGAGAAAGGGGATCCTCCTCTGTTGTTCTGTGGCTGAGCGAAAAGCAGACTGGTGGCTCTTAACTCGGATGACTCACACTGCCCTTACTGCAGGGATTCCCCATTTGGGCTTACGGGAAGCACAACACATTTTGTATGTGGAGTGTATGAGACCATGCATCCATCGTCCTGCCTGTTCCAATAAGGGTATTACTAATGCTTGAAGTCATGTTCATATTTTACTCTCCATGGCGGCTGTGGTCGTGCACAGTTTGTTTCCCTCTGCATTAACACATAAAGGTGATATATCTGTAACCCCCCCAGCTTCTTGTGAGTGAGTCAGACCCGGCAGATATAGCACTGGATTCAGTCTCTTTAGTTACCAACACATCAACACCAACGCCTTAGTCTAAAGGCTCAGTTTAGCCACAACCACCACAACCATTAGTAGTTAGTTATGTCCTGACTGATTTTCTGTTACAGAGAAAGGACAATATTGATCTCCGCTTTGAACTCCCCTCTCGAATTCACACGTGAGAGCCATCGCACGTGACTAAACATCCCCGTGCGGCTGAAGATGTGCATGTGTGCATGCACATGATAGCTACCTTTATATGCACGTGTACCGAAAGCTGTGTTTTGAACATTGTTGCTGTCCACGTAGCGTATAAGAAAAAGGGGGTTATCTGTCTGCATTTGTTAGTGCAGCACCGTATTTCGACTCACTGGTGTTGATGAGGAACTGGTTGGAGACTCCGGGATGGTCCACGTCGTGAATTGCACTGGCGAAGATGGCAGCTAAGATCTCAAGGTCTGTGAACACGGCCTAGAAGAGAAGGGCCGAGCGTAAATAAAATGGAAGAGGAGGGCACTGATGAGGGAATCAAATCGTTGGGACAAAAATATCACGTTGCATGTAAGAGCCGGTGATTGATTTGAACAATCAAACTCTGTGCAAGAGTTTGATTGAAGCTGATTGTGGAGGCGTGAGCTGTGCATCTGTGAGCGTGTGTGTTAGTGTGTTCATTTGCTGTGTGTGTGTGTGTGTGTGCGCAAACATACACCTCACCTCAAGTGCTGGGGTGGACAGCAGCACATGAGTAGACTGGGTGACATCAGCAGCATGAATGTTATTATGGTAGGCCACATCGCCATGGTAATGGTCTTCTAAGGTCATCAGGTACGTTATAAAGGTGTCAAGTGGAATTTTAAAAGTTTTTAACAAGTCCCTCTCCTACAAGCCAGAAGAAAAATATGGGCGTTAATGGTCAAAATAATGACTATTTATTTGGAGTGAAATCCTAAGACAAACAGTTGATATGGTCATTACCTGGAATATTGTGTACATCATGACTGTTAGCGGCCGATTTCCAGAAAACTCTGAGATTGTAAAAACATTAAGGCCCCATTTATTCACATGCTCCAGCTCCTGGGAATGAATAGAGAAGCACAATTAGAGACAAACTGCCCTCTTTTTCTTTGACGTTCCTTCATCATTTCCATCGATACTGACACGCAAACACACCTTAGCGAGCTCATCCTCCGTCTCAGTCTTAACCCCAAAGCGAGGGATGTTGGAGTTTGTGAGACTAGAGGAGTGTTGGAGCTTTTTCACCCCGCTGATCTGAGACATGGGCTTGTTCTTCTTCTCTTTCTCCTTCTGCATCTGAGGGGACGGCATCTCCACTTCATGTTGCTTGTCTGGAGAGAAACAGCGGTGGAAACTGAATCTGAATATGAGGTTCTCTTCATTTTGGGTCACCGTGAGGGAAGAAAATAGTTCTCTCATGTGAATTTGAATGTGATTTTGTTATCTTCCTATTACATTACTCACCCAAGAAGGTGCTGGAGATGAACTCTGACACCTGGTTCCCAGAGCGGCTCATCTCTGATAGGTGAGTCAGCTCCCTGTTCAACATCCTCTTGAACTGAAAAAGCAACATACGTAGATGATTGGATTAATTTTGGATTGGATAGTAGTGTAACACACGGTGGATCACAATGACTTGTTTTTACAGCTGGTACTCAGAGACACCTTACATGTCTATACAGGTATAAACATCAGTACGTTGCAAATAAAGTGTAATAAACTGGGCTCATTGGAAATGTATGAGGCAAGTGAGGTGTGAGACACAAACACTGTTAGGCCGCTATAACAGCAGGTCCTGCTAAAAATACATTTTCATGAAATCTTGAGAACAAACGGTTTTCACAGCACCGTCTTGGCCTCCGACGAAGAATTTTCCAGTCACATCTCTGACGCTATACCTGGGACAGCCACCCCAATTTGGTGCAACACACACACACACAGCACTCAGCAGGTCGCAGGGCTACTGCCAGAAATGTACGTAATCCGTAACCCATTTTCACCGTGTATTTCTTCCCATCCACGTATTTCACTGACACACTGACTGCCCCACTCTCTCCCTCTCCATCACCTCATTCCCTCTTCTCTCCCCTGGACCTAATTGGAGTGGCAGGCTCAAATTTAGCCCCAAAGCCAACTGATTGATGTGGAGGAGAATACTTGAAATCAGGGGTTTTCTGATGTGGCTGACGCAACAACGCTTATGAAATGGATTGCACAACAAGAAAAAGACAAAAGTCTTACACAAAGCCACTGCATTAGCTGAATCATTCCGTCTTTGGCCCAAAGGCATAATGTCTGCCTATTGATTAATTACATAAATCAGTATAGATCACTTTAAATAGACCATTACAACACTGCTGAGTGCTTACTGCGCAATTGTGTATTGACATCCTATTGAACAACACCCACGGGTATTCACTGGGAGGCTTTTTAAAATGGAGTCACAAGAGCCAAAGAGCCATCTGTAGTGCGCTTTTGTTAGGTAATAAGAGGCGAGAGTGGAAAAGTGACTAACATATGTCAGGTCCAGTTATATTCACCAAACCAACAAACAAACAAACAAACAAACAAACAAAAAACATATCGCTTAATTGTGACTGAGCCCCAAACCGCTCAAAAAATAATTGTTATATTACATCTAATTAATGAGTGGAATAAAAAAATATATGAAGAGAGTCTAGATTAGAAATCTGGCTCCACTCAACTGAATGTTTTTCCTGCGCAAAACAACTAGCGAAGCGGACATCATTTTAAGCACAGTGCACAGGCACCGTCCCCTCTTCCCATCACACATTCATTAAAATGAATAACGGATCCAGAAATGTCACACCGATGAACCACTGTTCCATGGGAGGTGTGTTGTCATGGATCTACACACAGTAATTGCTCCCTGTTTGTGATCATTCAATCCTTTCCTCCAAATCAGTCAACAATACACTTGAGTTACAAACACACAACATTTCCACAGTCCAATTCCAGACCTCAATAACGATCACACTCACGCACTAATCTGAGACCAACTCTTACCTTTATATATCCCCAGGACACAGAGAGCAGATAATTTGCTTCAGGCATTTTGATAAATCAACAAAAATAAATCCAAAAGCAGAGAAGTACAGGTTTACTGGGCCACAATACAGTTCAGATGATGGAGATGTTGGACGATGAGCAAAACAAACAGAGTTTGCGGCTTCAGCCGCTGTAAATTCAGTGTAAATCAGCAGTAAAGGCGCCGTAGTCCATAAACGTCATGTTCCTGTCCGGCACATCTCCACAGAGATGGGCCCGTGTCCCAGGAAGCCGAGGGGAAGAGCAGATCCTGGCGTGAATCGTAGGAATGTGGCTCCACAAGGATTCGACGAGAACATATCGTGACCACACGCGCTGTCACACACAGTGACACGGGCATTCACTCACACACATACACACACACACATACAGGAACACACTGCTGAGGCGGTGAATAATTGATGATGGACCGGATGCTTGTTAGATGCAAAAGCACCAGGGCAGCAAAAAACCCCAGCAGCTCTCTCAAACAGGGCTGTCTCTGCCTAACTGCCTGCCTCTGTGGGTATGAGCACAGGAGCACAGGCTGCTTCAATCACAGTGTCACACAACGGCAGCAAATCAGGGCCCAGACATGGCAGAAGTGTAGGCTCATCATAGCCTCTGATTGGCTTAGACTGAGACAGACTAGAAGTCAGCTGCTATGTGATTGGCTGCACCTGAAGCCAGTGGAAAATCTGCCCCTTCTATTTCTGTTAATTCCTGCAGTGAAATGGGAAGTGGTTTTGTGTGTGTGTGTGCGTTGTGTGCACTCACACACGCAGACATGGGTGTGTGTTTGTTTGTGCATGCATGATGCGTTCATACACACGGCGTAATGTGTGCACAGACGTGTTTCTGTGTGGAATGACCTCACCTTGGGGACCAAATCATGGACGAGAACATTACCTCATCCCACATGACACACTATTGAATGTGAGTGAGGTCAGCTTTCACCTCGGTGTTCATGGGCAGTGAGTCACGACAATATCACAGTTGCGATTCATGTAAACACATGGGGGGGAGGGAAAAAAAATCGAATAATGGGAAAAACGAAAACGTTAACCTTGCAAAAAGAATGAGCGTCACAAACGCCTGAGGTGGGTTCAGTTGGAGAAAAACAATTAGCACCCTCCACACAGGCGGATGTATGTGTCACTGAGCACAAGAGGTTGTTGCTTTGGCTGAAAACACGGATCAAGACCTTGCTGAAGGAGGAGTTTCAATTCTAACCATCACTATCTGCAAATATTAAAAAATACTAAACGAACCCAGGTTGACATGAGCACCACCAGCCCACACGCACAAACCAGACAGTCACTGCCTTATTCTAAGCCAGACAGTATAAACACAACTTTTCGTTATGACAAGTATCAGATTGACAAAGCACTTTGGAAATAATCCATCACCTTTGACATTAATTCACTGATCAAATGGTTCATTCCGAGATGAATTTCCTGGTGTGACTGTGGTTTTTCGCGCACATTTAACTGCTCGACCACGGAGAAGAACCCTTTTTGGTTAACATTCATGAAAAAGAAATCATGCTTTGATTTTGACTCGCGAATCCTGACAGAAGACGTCTTCTACAGTCTGTCTGAGGGGAGGTCTTCTCTCTTTCCACTGGTGTGTATGTGAGTGTACACGTGTGTGTTTGGAGTGTCTGTGATGGTTGAGCGGACTCACGGATTGAAAGGGGACCAAATCTGTCTCTGCCTACTTTGCACCCCACCTTTGCAGCCGGCGTGAGCACTGTGGGTAATTTACAGCTACGCTGGAGCAGATGAGGCCACCGGCTAACTGAGCTCCAGCAGCTTTGATCCACTTGAAGCCAAGCAGGACCGCACAAGCCCATCTCACACACACACACACACACACCCTTACTATCTGTCTCTCTCTCTCTGTCACGCAAATACACACATATTGATAGCTTAGCCCAGAGGTGTGAACACAAACTATTGGGTAAAAATTGGAAAGTGTCACACGACGCTTAGCTGTGACTTGTGTGTAATTTGCTGGCCGGCAGAGTGACCAAAAATATCCGCTCCCTGCTGTATATATATAGCCCACGACACCTTCAAATCTCTGCTGCATTTGTTTCCTTTCACACATTTTCACATTTCCTCATCCTCCTCTCCGCAGAGCACACAGAGCAGGAACACACTAATTGCCGTGACTGTTCTCAATGAATGTCCACCTGCCCATGAACAGTCTGTTCATTCAAAAAAAAACAAAAAAAAAAAACCAACAACAAGAAGAATTATCAACGATTAGCGAAAATTAAGCAATAGGATTCCAGTCTGATCCACTTCAGGTTAACAAAAAGACAGTGAGATGCAAAGATGAATACGGCTGACCAGATACACAATCACTTAGTGAAGTGACGCCTTATAATCCAAAGGACAAAAACTACCAGCAACTTGTTGTGTGTAAAAATGTGCCCAATGTCTCAGGAAATTGCAGGACAAAATAACCTACTGCGAAAATCCAAAAGTGTCATCACACTACACACTGTCCTGCTCTTTGCTTAACATTACAAATACATTCAAAATAAAAGCAAATCACCAAATGGATATTATGGGAATTGCTCAACTACTAAATAAATAAATAAACAAATCTGTAAACAACACATAGACACTGCTTCAACACTGAGGGGGTTGACCTGAGTTGGAGGGTCCATGCTGACTACAGTCACTGCAGAAGGTCACACTAGTTATTTACCTTATTAAGACTACAGTAAGGGATGCCTGTACTATCCGCTTGATACAAGATGCAACAAAACACGCTGAACAAAGTGGATCTTAATAAAACTGATGTACTTTTTGCACAAAGAGATGTAGTCCTCATTTTAAAAAAATAAATTCAAGTAATTCCAAGAAAGAAACTGTTTGTCCTCCAGTGTTATCTCAGAATATGCCATCAAACCCAAACCTGATGTGCACACACTGTTCCCAAAGTGCCAGTGAAACGCCCACGCAAAGAGTGGAAGTGTTACCACAGGAGCATCCTCAACAAGAACCACCAGCTTAGCCACCAGTGCACAAGAGACACAAGCCTACTATATCAATGACAGTGAGGTAGTTCTGGAGCATCATTACACACTGACAAAAAGTTGCTGCAGCCTCTGGACCTAACAGTGTAGGTCTGAGGACACTGATACTCTGAGGTGACTTGCATAAGCTGCACAACGTCACAAAAGCATTAGTGTGCATGATGATGTTTGATTGTACTTCACTGAGTCACGTGTTACTGTATATGCTCCACTGATGAACTGAGGCGTGTGTTAAGTGCTGATAAATGAAAGTCTGCAGGATATAGACATGAAGTAATGGCTGTGTGGGTGATGCGGAGACTGTATTACCTATGATGCGTGCATGTGTGTGTGTGTGTGCTTTTGTTGCGGGAGTGAGGTAGCAGGCTGGTTGGGCCCGTGGCTGTTGCCATGACAACCAGAGATAGCTGTCCTGGTGAGCGATGGCAAGGTGGAGCGTGTTAGATTTTTTTCTCTCTTATTTTTCACTTGGTAATGAGGTAGATGCTGGTAATTTGTGTGACTGTGGTAACATCAGCGGTGAGTGTGTGCATTTGTGCAATTCCTTTGTCTGTCTGTCTTTCCTGCCTCTCCCCTTGGTCTGCCCCCCCTCTCTGATGACATCACAGTGTGTGACATCATCAGAGCCCTGAGCTGATCAGCATTCAGCAGCAAGTGTGTGTGGCACAGCAGCTTCCCTCCACACACACACGCATACACACACACACACTCACCAAAAACACACACGCACACACACGCACACACACACACACACCATCGGTAATAAAGGAGATGTATGTGTGTGTGAGTGTGTGGACACAGAGGCCACTGAGCATGCACATCTCCTTGCCTGCAGGTCAATGTGCTATCACTAATAGCACCCACAATACAACACTCAGTCTAATGTGCACTTTAATGAATGAGGCCAAAAATGTGTCAAGGCACAATGTATATACACAGCTCACATGACAAACATGTCAGTAGCCCTCTTCCCAAAATCACATGTCCTTGTACAGGATGTTTTGAACATGTAGCTCAACTATTTACATTTAAGATGGTGCATTTATAAGTTATTCATAAAATTATAGCCTCTTATCACAATGTTGAACAGAATCATAAATTGGTACTGTAACCAATTAGTAAAAAATGTTTTTTTTACTAATAGTGTAAACTTCAGATAAGTTTACTATATTTACTGTGTATCATACTGACTATAGCTCCAGCACTCAACTATACTTATATAAATAATAAGTATATGAATAATGTCACAATCCAGCTGAGTTTTTTTTACTCTCTGATGTATGATGATGTTCATCAGCAATGAAATACAGACCACACTGACACATTGGTCACAACTTATGTGTCATTCAAAACAAATAAATAAACAGTGAATTTCTAGAATTGTACATTTATTTACGAGTTTAAAAAAAAAGCAAGCTGGTGTAAACTTTTTAATGCTTACCTTGTTGGAGGCCATCTCACTGACTGAGTGTCTTGTCTGCAGTGTCTCCAGCTGGTCCAGGCACCAGTCCAGCTCCTCCAGGGTCTCAGTGGCCAGTTTCTGGTAGGCCTCCTCTGCAGGGGCAAGACAGGAGGGCAAGGGGTCAGTAAGGGCCCGCTTCAGGGGGCTAGTGGACGGTCCAGGTCCGGGGTCTCCCACCCCACAAACAGCTAAGCTGGGATACCCCGAGTAGTCGCATGGGTGACTCTTCATACTGGACAGCTGGGCCAGCTGTGCAGGCCTGAGAGGAGGAAACTGTCGTCCTGTACTCAAAGATGATCAGCTGCAGCACATCTCACTTGGTGGAAAGGAAAAAAAAAAAACCCACTCCCATGCAGTGTGGAAGTTCAAATCCTGGATTACTCCTTTAAAGAGTGAGCCAGATACAATCCAGGGGAGTACAGTCGCAGGTGATGGATGTTCAGACAGCCACCAGGGGTCAGGTCTGGGCATCCGAACGAGTGCTAGCAAGTAAGTAACCCATAGCAGAAAATAGAGAGGGAAACCTCAGAGCAAAAAAAAAAAAAAGACACATCACACTGACAGACTCACACAGACAGGCTCTCTCACTATCGCCCATACATCGCGTTCAGTGATCCTGGCGCACGCGGTTTACGCTGTCACTCATGAGAGAGCTGTAATTCCAGTCATGTAGTAGAATGAACAGCAGTCTGCTCAGCAGGCCCATGTCTGCCAGAGGGGAGCTGGAGGGGAAGACGGGGGGCAGTGGAGACGAGGATCCAGTGAGAGGCTCAGAACCAGAGAGGCTCCATGTCTATACAGCCCCGCGCGCATCGAGCACCACACTCTTCCCGGCACCCTGACATGTTAACAAACACAAAGGCATCTCTAGCTCTCATACACACACACACACACACACATGCATACACACTATCACAAGACAAAACCCCCTAACCACAACACATCATGATTGTGTCCTCTTAGCCTGTCTGCCAATGAAAACATCCATGGTATCCATGAAGCAAAGGGAAGAATCCGGTGCTGTGCTGAGTATATGTGTGTGTGTGTGTGCTGGGTAGTGTTTCCTATAGATGCTGTGTGTATAGGGGGTGGGCTGCTGTTGCTTCGGCGTCCCTGGTAGCCAAACGTGCTGCTCTCCCCAAGCTGTAGCCAAAGCCTGAGAGGACTGCACTATGGATGGGGAAGGGGAGAGTGACAAGACGTGGACTGGAGTGATAGAGGAGGGGGAGCCAGAGCTGTGAGCGGCCTGTACCGCGCGCATGCATGCTAATATGTGTCCTGCATACAAATGCGGCCAAATCAGACAGGTAAACAAATACATTTTCTGCCAGCGGGGGGCAGAGTCTGAGCGTCGAGTCCTAACACACAGTAACCAGGTGCTTTGTTTGAATGCAACGTGACTCAAAGTCATGTTAACAGAAAATGTCACCTTGTCACAAGCCAATGAATATTGATGCCTTGACTAATTTGGGAAAGCACAGGCTTTTAATGCTATGTGATCTGGGGTAAGGGTTGTGTGTGTTGGGGGGGGGGGGGTGAAGTTAAGTAATTTAATTACACAGACAGAGAAAACGACAGCAGATTAAAAACACATGGGGGCCAAATTTAAATCCCATGAGGCTGTGTTCGCCTTAACACAAAGTTAGCATTTAGGCTGCTTTAAAATGTGTAATGATAAATATATGATTGATTTGATCAATATTAGCTTTCAGTCTGAGATGTTTCATGTAAAAGTAATAGTATCGAGTATTTCAAAGCGCTATCACAATATAAAGTCATAAATTATAATGTTATGTTGTACACGTACTAGATTTCCGTGACCTCTTAAAACCTCTTAACCTCATTTGTCACCCCATATTTTCAGCACTACCCCCCCCTCTCTCTTTTGCTTCATTGTCTTTGACAAATCTCACCCGCCCTCCCTCCACTCGTCCCCTTCCACTCCCACACACACTTTGTCCCCTCCACTCGTCTCTGAACATCCTTCCTCGTCCCACTTTTGTCTCCTCTCTGTCTCCCCCCCTCCACCCCCCCTCCTCTGGCTCCAGTTCCCTCCCTGGTGTGGTGTCAGTGGCTGGGGTGCTACTCTTTCTGACAGCAACTGCACTGACGTCAATGACATTCTTCTCATGCTTAGTGCGACATCAGACACCGGCGCTCAGAGAGGCCACTCTGCTGCACAGATGCAGGGCTGCAGCCAAACTATGTACCGGAACAGCACGACAGTGAAGTCGGACTGCAAGCGAGAGAGGAGAGAGGAGAGAGGAGGGGGGGGGGGACAAATAAAGAAAATGTCCCTCCAGCAACACATGTGATTTTAATTACTGGGATAATTCTTGTTTTTGTTTTTGAATGTTGAAGTAGCTAAAAATTAACATAAGTTATCAATAAAATAATAAAATAAAACGTATAATTTTATAAAATAAAACATTATTTGTATATGATTTAATCCATATACAAAACAAATCTATTTTTTAATTATTTTTTGTTCCTGCACGTTCCACAATGTTGCCAAATATTAATCTATTAATCATATACATCTTTTTAAATCCCCATTCGCAGATACTGAGATGGATGTTAAAATTAAACATCTGATTTTTTATTAACCTAACATTATTTATTAGTGAACAGTGACCTCACTCTCATCATAATTAAATTAACGTCCAAATTATGTAAGCATGAAATAACTATTAATATATTTAGGATTGTGTACATGGGATGTCCAATGTTTTAGAGGGTTTAATTTGCATACATTGAGTGAAACTCTGAAGCATGCTTTGATTTAAGTTAGTGTATCTTGTTTTTTTTCTTTCACCTACTCTTAGGTTCACTGAGAACTGGCACATGTCTTTGTCCACAGCAAGGTAAAGAGAAATTCAATGCCACGCCAGGGCACTGAATTGTAACTGTGCAAAATGTAACTGTGCAGTTATTAACCAGTAACTCCTCCCTGGCTGATTTAATAAGTTACTATTTAATTATACTTCCTTTATTGTCTTCCTCTGCCTGATTTCTTAGTCACTCCACCAGCAAGTCCTTGCTCTACAAGCAGTCAATATCTTCCCCCCCCCCTCTCTTTTGCTTCATTGTCTTTGACAAATCTCACCCGCCCTCCCTCCACTCGTCCCCTTCCACTCCCACACACACTTTGTCCCCTCCACTCGTCTCTGAACATCCTTCCTCGTCCCACTTTTGTCTCCTCTCTGTCTCCCCCCCTCCACCCCCCCTCCTCTGGCTCCAGTTCCCTCCCTGGTGTGGTGTCAGTGGCTGGGGTGCTACTCTTTCTGACAGCAACTGCACTGACGTCAATGACATTCTTCTCATGCTTAGTGCGACATCAGACACCGGCGCTCAGAGAGGCCACTCTGCTGCACAGATGCAGGGCTGCAGCCAAACTATGTACCGGAACAGCACGACAGTGAAGTCGGACTGCAAGCGAGAGAGGAGGGGGGGGGGGGGGGTCGGACAAATAAAGAAAATGTCCCTCCAGCAACACATGTGATTTTAATTACTGGGATAATTCTTGTTTTTGTTTTTGAATGTTAAAGTAGCTAAAAGTTAACCTAAGTTATCAATAAAATAATAAAATAAAACGTATAATTTTATAAAACATAACATTATTTGTATATGATTTATTCTATATACAAAGAAATTCTAAGTGACTATCATTATTTTTTTAATAATTTTTTTGTTCCTCCACGTTCCACAATGTTGCCAAATATTAATCTATTAATCATACACATGTAGAGGGATAAAGCATTTTTCATCTTTTTAAATCCCCATTCGCAGATACTGAGATGGATGTTAAAATGAAACATCTGATTTTTTATTAACCTAACATTATTTATTAGTGAACAGTGACCTCACTCTCATCATAATTAAATTAACATCCAAATTATGTAAGCATGAAATAACTATTAATATATTTATGATTGTGTACATGAGATGTCCATTGTTTAAGAGGGTTTAATTTGCATACATTGAGTGAAACTCTGAAGCATATTTTGATTTAAGTTAGTGTATCTTGGTTTTTTTTTTTCTTTCACCTACTCTTAGGTTTACTGAAAGAACTGGCACCTGTTCTTTTACATACATACAAAATTTTCAGAATAGCTGTCTTTGTCCACAGCAAGGTAAAGAGAAATTCAATGCCACAACAGGGCACTGAATTGTAACTGTGCAAAATGTAACTGTGCAGTTATTAACCAGTAACTTCTCCCTGACTGATTTAATAAGTTACTATTTAATTATACTTCCTTTATTGTCTTTCTCTGCCTGATTTCTTAGTCACTCCACCAGCAAGTCCTTGCTCTACAAGCAGTCAATATTCTCAAACAATATTATGCTCATGACACAGCGGTCACCTGTTTATGGTGCAGGCCATTATGGCTGTGCACTGTTATGATTTTGTTCTAAGGTTAGCACAATGTCACCAGTTCCTTACATACAGAATAAGCTGGTTATTTGTCAGGAATGTGTATCTTGTGAGAAATCCCCCCCTAAAATTGGAAAAAAATCGAAGCTATCCAGAGCGGCTGCGCAGTCGACACTTTACAGCAAATCAGTCTCAGGTCAAGTTCGGCTATATATAGGCCCTGACAAGTATTGATAAATCTGTGTTATGTATAGACTGGCGGAAACCTTGAGGTACGTCTATTTTAGAAAACCAAAAATTAACACTGGCGCATCATGAACTTTCTTTGCCTTTTCTTTATCACAAGACCCCTGCAGAGACCCCTTTATACATTACATGACCCTATTTCCCTCAAAATATAAAGTTTTGTATATAATAATAACATGAACAATGATCCAATGCTCTGCAACATATCCTGAATTCGGGACACAGCGCGTGCACACACACACACACACACACACACACACACACACACACACACACACACACACACAGAAACATATACTCTTGCTGTCTACATACCTGTGAAGGTGGTCTTGGTGATAGGTGGTGGGTTACCCATGGGTGATCTCCTGTCATGATTGAAACAAACACACACCCTGAGACATGTCCTTCCCCAAAACAATGCATTTAATGGTACAATGCATTCTTATATACTTTCATACACTTAAATTCTCTACATGAATCATAAGGTAGGAGCACCGAACATTTATAGAGCTACTGTTGTTGTAGTACTCAATATGAACAGAAGGGGGCGAGCAAGGACAAACTGAGTGAGATCAAGCTATAACTAGAGGCAGGTGCAGCATGAGCATAACTGCAACTCACTGCCACATATTCAGGAGAAGATCTTGGTTACTTACTTATTGGATGCTCTGTCTTGCTGTAGATTAGTTAATGCACCGAAGTTGTTTCGTACAGTTCTCAAACTGGCAAGAACCTGAAGGGAGCAGAACGGATCAGGAGCGATTCTACGTTCATCCATTTTTGAAAGAATAAAAAAATAAATTGAACGAGACGACAAAACAAGTGCTCACCTGTGCAAATGGTGTTACAATCATATCGTCACCGTGACTGGAAGGTAGACAGAGAGGGGACATTAGACAGCAGAAGTGTGCGCTCATGTTCTGCAAAGGTCACGCAGGGGGAGGGGGACTAGGATTATCACATTAAATTAGTTTCAGTGCCTCTGATGCACTTAGTCATAGTGACATGTTTACCCAAAACATCTAGTGACATCTGTGGCCCAACTACACAATGTGTAACCGTTTCAGAAGTGTTTTGGGCATCAGAATTCAAAGAATGTATTGCTGGATATGTGTCTATAAACACAACACAGTGAAGGAACACTGTATGCTCGAGTTCGAATCCTGCTGGTCTGCACATTATGACTGTGAGCACCGTCAACATGGACTCAGGTCACAATAAATGACAATGCTAAGTTGTACAAGGCTACAGGCGCGTAACGCACACAACCAGTTGCACATGAGTTGACGTGTGGGACGTTAAAGGCTCCCATTGTCTCCTGTCGTAAGACAAACAGAGAAAAGCCGATGGGCCACATGTGCTCTGAGGGTGAAGCAAATAATCTTATCAGACAGATATGGCAAAGGGCATGACAGTGAGTTTGGCCCTAACACAATGCTGATATCAGCCTCATGACACCATGTTCTTCATCAAGTCCATGTTTACGTTTAAGCTTAATTTGATTTCAAATTGAATTATTAAGGATTTATTAAATAGAGCTGTGTTAACAGTAGCCTCCAGATATACTTTTCTCAAGTTTCCTAAAGAATGCAAGTGAGCAGACAAAAAGGATACGGAAAAAGTATTAATGAAAACTTGCAATGATTGTTTTTAACACAGTAACTGGATAGTGGGTGTAGGACGGTGAAAAAAGTCACTGGTTTAAGACTGCAGGGCAAAAACCAGCAGCAGCAAGGAGGAAGTCTAAGGTTACTGCACGACATTATTTTTCATCCTCTGGTCTATTTGTCTTGTCTCGTCCTGCGGGCTGGATCGAAATGCCAGGTTTTCAGTCAATATTTTATTTCCTGTAGCACTTAGTAAATGTAACTGGATAGCTACCCTTGTGTGGGGAATGGCCATCAACATATACACTGACATAGCTGGATTTTGTTATGTGCCTTGCAACAGATGTATGGTGATGTGGAGTTTGTATTGGAAAAGAGAGATAAAAAAAAGATAAACAATCACAAATTTAAACCAATTAAATATGGTCCACAAACGCATTCCATTTACATCGAGTGACAATGACACAACTGTCAATTTGAAAAACATCAGAGAAAGTTGTCCTTTTGCATGTGGTTACTTTGTCACTAACCACCTCATCTGTGATACTGGATGTGGTTAAAAATAGATGTGACACTATACAATCAGCTGTTGGTCATGCACACTTCCCACTAGGGCCCGCTTCAAGACCTATTGTGATAAACATTCAGTTGTTGCGCAGGTCCAGAGACAGAAAAAAAAGGAAAGAGAGAAATAACAGAATTCAGCACAAAAGAGCGTCATCTGTTTACATTTAATGATGGTTCAGATGGAGGCTAAAGACATCATGGACTCACATGTCACTGGCAATGGAGGAGTTTCGGGACATAGACTTGGGCGAGAGGTCGTAATCACTGTCAGAGCGGTAGAGGAACGACTCTCTCCGTTGGCTGTGGACAAAATTGGCCTGCAAGATGAGGCCTGAGCCCGGACTGGCCATCGGGTCCAGGGGGCTGCGACCTGATGACGTGCCATTGTCCACATCGAAGCTGCACGGAGAAAGAGAAAGACAGGAGGACAAAGATAAGAATGACAATGCACAGTGGACATTTATTGTTCTTTTATTTGGTATTGCAAAGAGAGCACATTTCAGGGTGCTTTAGTGTCACAATAATAATCAGCCAGTCACTTATTATCTGTCTGATCATTGGATGATTATACGCGGCGGCTGAATAATTGGCTCACGGCCAACAGTTGGAACTAATTTAGCAATATTCAAAGTCATTTATGCAGCACATCAGGCGATTTGCGTTGGCTCTAACAACGCCACTGAGTAACCGCTGAAAGACTTTTCTAAAACCTCTGACACTACTTCCCACCCGTGGTGTCACGATGAGCTCCTTAGTCTCCAAGGTGATTGTTCGCCCAGGTGATGACTAATGCACGTCACCAGGGATCTCTGCCTCATCGGCAATCCCGTAATCTAAAGTGGATGCTCAGGTAAGGGAGGGATTCCCCTCAGCATGATTGGTAATACACGTGGAGATGCTGACATCATCATTATGACTACGGAAAAAGCTGTGCATTTAATCCAATAGTATCTAAATATCTTAAACTATAGATGTCACTTGGCTAAAATTGCAAAAGAATTCCTTTGATGTTTTTTTTTCATCTGTAAATTAGGCACCTGAATACCACATTTTAACAAATAAGATGACTCCAGATTAGAAGAATCCAGAGACGGGAAACATTAGGCACTGAAGGAAAGATAATAGATAAATATCTCGAACACTTTCTGTCGTCTCTTGCGCAGTTATGTCTTATACCAGAAACAACTGTTTAACTCTGATCATCCAGCACAGCCACTTTCATACACAGGACATGCCGGGCATATTTTCCACAACAAATAATTGGCTAAACGCTGTGCTATCTCTCAAAGTAGCAGGAGCTAAGTGAGTGTGAGCTTGAGTTGTGGAATGGGATCATTTGGCCTGAGGACAGGACAGCCTCATTGTCCTCGGCCCCCTGCTCTAACCAGCTCTTAGAAAATAAACACACAGACACAGGCGGGATCGGGATCGGGATCGGGATCGGGATCGGGATCTAATGTGTGAGTTACAAAGATGCCAGAAACTTTTTTTTTTTCATTTTATCTCATCAGGACATATATGGCAACAAACACTGTCCCCGAGTTTTCTCATTCTTTTTCTGTCCAAAAAAAAGTCACACGCACCCAGTTTTATCTCTATACATGCTCAGACGCTCAGACGCATACACAAGTACACAAGAACGCACATAATCTTATCACATTGTGTGATGTTTACCGTAGCTGCAGGTCAGCTTTGTTCTGTTTTATGAGATAAGTGTGTGTATTGGTGTTGTGGTCCGTGTTTGCAAAGAAGACAAAGACAGATATAAAGACGGAGGACGAGTTATGAGAAATAGTATAAGCATGAGTTCAACAACGGACTCATTATCGAATTTGCTCCGACGTTACTGCCCACACAGCCGAACCTTTGACACGTAACTCCCCAGTCCCAGCATGAGTGTGACTGTGAAGGCACGTGCCTGTGTGTACATGTGTGTTTGTCACTCCACAGACACTCCCTTTAGGCTGAGTAAGGCAGCCAGTCTTTCCCACTGCCCTATTGCACCAGCACCGACACCACAGTGGTAGGAGGAGACAAACGTCAACACCCCTATGAATATGTTGTGAGAGTCAACAAAGGGCACATATATAACTCACAAGAGGTTTACTGCTGAGATGGGAAGTAAATGGGAAACAGTTTACCCAAAACACATATTACCCAAAAAGGGAATGAGCCTTCGCCAATATATGATTGGCAAGGAAAGAGGTATTTGGTGCAGAACCACTGGGCCAATGACAGAAAGCACTTCCAGACTGCTCCAGACATCCATCTCCACTACTTTAAACACTTGAAGTCAGATTTTTGTTCGTCAAACCAACGATTTCTTCCTCGTGTCTTTTGTTCATACTAGAGCTTCACTCTGAAGTGCTCTGACCTTTTATTTGTCCATCTGATCAAGGCGCAAAGTGGAAAGTAAATTCTAGCTGCCATCAGTTTGGGCATTTATTTCAAAATAAAACAGATGCACTGGACAATTCACTTCTTTGACATACATAAATTATAATAAAAAATGTAATTAACCAAAGCATTGTAAGTTGTAAAAAACAGACATTTATAATTATTTGAAAAACGAATTCTACATTTGTTACTGCAATGAATTTCAATCCTCTGGAAGGTTCAATATGTGCCAGAGGTCAAAAGATGGGTTTACGGAAAAGGAAAACAATACAAACAAAGATAAAAGTAACACAGTGCCCTGAGAGCTACAACAGCCTGCAGCTAAACAAGCAGACAAGAGGAATTTCCTGCAAGGACACAGTTTCCTCATCAGAGTAGAGTTTCTTGCTTGGGTTTGTGCTGCTGGGTCTGTTTTGTTGTCCACTGTAACACAGCACCACTGTTTTTAACATAGGTAACAGAACCGTATTGGCACTGACACCGGTGTGACTATAAACTGTAGGACACTGCAGGGTCACACATACATATCTAAAGATGACTACACACATTGCACATTGCACATGGCCCTCTCTATTTTTGGCTTCCTAACACTTCAATTTACATCTAATCATGACTTTCCTGTCTGTCTGTCAGTCTGTCTGTCTCTCTCACACACAAATACAAACACACACTTGGTGACATAAATAAGTGACTCATTTATTCTGAGCCCTAGGTCACTTGTGCAATCATACACACTTGAGGAGTTTGTTACGAAAGAAAACAAAGACGGCAGCAGAGCGTTGTTGGGTTTTTGTAAAAATTCCAAAGCTGGGACACCAGTTTATCTAAACCCAAACTAAAAGTGTGACAAAAGCAAGGAGCGATTTACAAAAATCTGAGCGAGACACTTTGCAGGTCCACAAGGTGCTGTGGGTTGTGCGTCAAAGCAAACAGAGGGAAGACGACACTCGATTTATTTTAGAAGGTGGTGAGGACACAGGGGGGAGCAGGTAGTGGAGCAAGGACAAGAAGAGGCATGTCATGAGCTCTGTGTGTGTGTGTGTGTGTGTGTGTGTGTGTGTGTGTGTGTGTGTGTGTGTGATTTTTGAGGAGTTGTGATGAAAGACAGATGTATTGTCCAGCGCAGGCAGGGGCAGCAGATCAAACTGTGACCCCTCATCTATATTTAGCCGGTTCCTCCCCATTAGATCCCTCTGAGGGGACTCCATTGTTTTTATCCATTTATTTTCCTCCCTTATAAATTACAAACAAACTTTATTTACCAAGATGGTTAATGTCATTACTTTAGTTGTCAAACTTTAGTAATGTCCTTAATGGAGCATGTCCTTTCTCTTTCTCTTAAAGATTATATTTAACTCCCATGATGCATTGGACACGTGTTTATATCACATCATGTAGTTCATGCTGTTCTTCTCTCGCTCTCTCTCTCACACACACACACACTGAGATATTTGCTATTCTTTGCTCAATGGAAAAACAAGGTTCTGCACAAATATTTCCTTAGATTCACTGTATAAACATACGAGAGAAAAAGTACTGGGTTGTAATGATATGGATACTGGTATCCTATTACAACACAGCAATGAAAACAAAAAATATCCAAAGAAGAGCCATTTCTTCACAGTAACATATTCCTGCCACGCAGCCTTTAAGATCAGAAAAAAAATAAAATCTTATTATGAAGATGCAGTTGTACTGATTTATAACTTAGCTGTAAGTTATACATACAACAGTCAACCTAATGCTACAGCACATTCACATACAGTAGCCTAGAGTTTTATGTATACAACAATCAGATGTGCACATGTGTGTAAAGTGGCTGATTCTAATCCATTGTACAATACTCTCCCTGATATTTAAAACTCCCCTTTATGGCCCATGTTAGTGCTAACAACAAGAAGGTAACAATACACTTTGTTGTGTCTTCTGTCCAAAATAATCCCAAGGGGTTTTGCCCTCTTTGTTGCTTTTTCTCTTTTCCCCCTGGTTTTTCCTGCCATGCCGGATACGAGCTAAGTGAATTCCTTAAAGTGAATTCCTCACTTTATTCGCGACACCGCTTTTGTGCTTGCTGTTGCAACACAATTCAGGAAACTCAGTCAGTCATAAGACGCATACAAAGAAGTCACTATGGCAATGTGGCGTCATCTCAGATCACATGACTTATGACTACGCAAACAAGTCCTGCTCCCATATACATTAAAACCCACTTAACTGCGAACTTGTTTTCTCCCACTCCTGTTCATCTCCTGAGGTCAACTCTGGAGATATGTTAGGTAACTTGCACTTTGTCGTGCCCCGTGAGAGGCCAGATAACATGGAACCTTCAAGGTCTTACGCTCTGAAAGACCCAACTGAGGACTGACGCGGCCAGACGTAAACACATGTGTTCAAAGTCACAGATTCCACACCTCTCCTCCACGCTTTATCTCGCCACACGACATAACATCTCTCCCGGCTTTTTAAACAAAGCTCTGGCTGTGTCTGACTCCATGTGGTGTGGAGCCTAACAGGATTTCACACACAGCTGACCCCCCCCCCCCCTCCAAAAGTCGAGGTGTATTTACTGAGCTAACATACTGATGGATACTCTAAGGTCTATGTACACAAATGTGCATTTACACTGATGGGTGGGGCGGGGCTATTTTTTGGAGTTTAATCAGCCTAGGGGGCACGTTGCACACCTGGACCACGTCAGTGTCTAAAATACACAACCTTATACGCACATAGAGCATTGTGCAAATACCTGTGAGCACACAAGTTAACAGGTACACACACACACACACACACACACACACACACACGCATGTACTTATTTTGGTGACAATTAGCTCATCAAGGAAGGGAGGTACCACTCAGCTCTTTCTGCATGACACATGCATGCACTAAGACAACACACCTGTCCTAACAAACACACCTGCATTATCTCCTTTTACAGTGACATAAAACAGCCACACATTCAACGCAGGTCTCATGTACACAATTCCGACAGACAGAGCGATGAGGAGAATTAGTGACAGACTCCGGGATAAGACGGTAAATAACAGCAGAGAGGAGGGCAGGACAGATGGAGGAGGCGGTACGCTTTGCCCAGCTGAGTACTGCCTTTGGTAGCCATTCAAAAAGATGGCTCATACGACAGCAGCGCTGCCAGGTTCTCAGCTGTGACATGAGAAAAACCTACACGCTGGCTGCAGTCACAGCTCTACGTGCACAGCGGCTTATACACCGTCTCTGCACTGAACCAATTCACGCTCAGAGAAACTATGACCTCAGAGACCTAATTAACATGTCTTGATTTCACACCAGCATCATTTCCTGTTCGGGAACCTGCAGAGCAGATTAATAAACTGGCAACGTGACGTGAAGCGTACAGGGAGGGGATGTCAGGGCTCAGCCAGACACTGTGTTTGTCCGAGGTTGTTTTGATCCATTTATTTGCTCTGCCTGAGAAAAGGCGGAGTGAAAAAAACTGCGAATGTCACCTTTAAAAGTTAAAGCTACTCCCTGAAAAGCAACGACAACCAAAAAAATAAAAATAAAAAAAGAGTGATGAGAGTGGAGGACAGGTTGAGACAGGATGTGCCAGGGTGAGCTGTGCCCCTGGTACTGCTCTCTGTATCCTCCATAAACCTGGAACCATGTGCAGACAGGGGAATGAATGACGCCTCTGCTCTTCGGAATAGTTTCGTGGCTGCACAGACAAAGAGCTCTCATAACACTGGGTTAATTTTTAGTTAGTTGGTTTAAGTTTAACAGATGTTAAGGACAGACTAAATCCAATCTACCCCGGCTGCAGCAAATTGCTGTATGTAGAAAAACAAAAACACACACACACACAATAATTAGCACAAACTGACATATCTGTGGGGCACAGAATGTTTTCCCCCATTCAAACGAGGAACGTGTTTTGACAGATCCCGAAAAACAAAGCAAACCAACAAACGAAAACGAAGCACCTGGGACAAAAGTGTTAAGGCTGAAGAAAATGCATTTGAGAGAGCAACACGCAGGCAGATGGAGAACAACACAACAAGCAAGCACACGACAGGATTAACATGGAATTGTTGCCAAACGTTTCCCAATTCTATTTACCATATTCCCTCTGTGATCCTCAGTGAGCTGGTCGAGCGCGACCGTGGTTTAAGAATGATACTCATGATCTTGCTTTTCCAACCGTGTGCACGTGCAGCGATCGTACACAGCAGACACGCACATGTGAAGCCACACACACACATACACACACACACAGACACACACACACACACACACAGGGGCCACCTGGAGCCTGCCCTCAGCTGTTGGTGATCCACTCAGACTGGTGGAGCGACCAGGTCTGCTGAGCTTTCACACTGCTGCTCCCACTCACTTGACAGGAGGTGGGTCTTTACCCTGCTCTCCCTCCCTCTCCCTCCCTCTCTCTCTCTCTCTCGCTCGGCCGCTCACTTGCACTTATCTTTCCTTGCCAGATCAGTGTGTGATCTTCCTCTTTCCTAATCCAGCCATGCAGTCCCTCTGTCAGTCCTTCATACTCTGCCTCTCGACTTCAAGATCCCCACATATTTTTCCCTGACTGGTGGAAATGGGATGTTGTCCGTCTCCCACATGCCGTTATTTCCCTTTCCCGTCCTTACCCCTCTGCCTCTGTGGCTCTGTCTGTTTACAACTCTCCCTCTCTCATCACAGCTACTGTACACGTCTGGTCCCACTCTTTCTTGTTGCGTTCCAGAGCTGCAGACTGTACTTGTCTGGAGTGGGTGGGGCGATTTTGGTTGTAGTAATTCCTTGAAGGGTGGGACCCAAACAAAAGTCTAAAGTGTGAGAAAACAAAGGATTCACTGGGTTTGAAGAGCGTATTGGTGGCTCTAGTGTTAAAATTAATGTTGCGTTATTATATTAAAATTGAGAAGTGGATTGAGAGGATACGTGTGCGAAGGGTATGAATAATTCATTTTATTTCAATTGTGACAAACTTTTTACATTTTATATATATATATATATATGTATATATGTGTGTGTGTATATATATATATATATATATATATATGTGTGTGTGTGTGTGTGTGTGTGTATATATATGTGTGTGTGTGTGTGTGTGTGTATATATATATGTGTGTGTGTGTGTGTGTGTGTGTGTATATATGTATATGTATATATGTATGTATGTATGTATATATATATATATGATGTCTTTATGCATGACCTTGTACCATTGTACTGTAGGAAAGCCAGAGTACATGGAGAAAACTCACACAATTATTATTATTATTGTTCTTATAATAAATGTGGAAGGAAGTGCTTTGCCAGCTGTGATATGGATGGATAGCTGCTTTGTTTATCTTCTGTAAAACAAATCAGTAGGTGGAGCTCGGACAGCAATTTCTGCCACTTGAGTTGCGGGCCAAGAGGCTGACATTAGAGCTCCACCAGACAGACAGGTGTGTAAGCTGTCTGGCACATCAATCACAGATGAATGAGTCAAGTCAAGCCAGCTTCTCCACTTCAGTGGAGTGTGGCCACAGCAGTTCCCACAAGACTGTTTAAACTGTGCCTCACAGCTTCATCATTATCCAGTTACATTTTGGTTAGGACCAAACCTCTTGGACCCTGAAAACAGCTAAAATCCGTCTGTGCGTCAAAAGCTGAGAGGGAGTTAGTTAAATAGGCAGATCTACTGCTTTCAGCTGCCTGGTCAGAGAGGTGAAACTAATCCTCTTACCACAGTCTGCACATTCCATGCAGTGAATGAAAGAAAATAACAAAAGCCAGGTTTCCTGAAGAAAACTAGGGGATCTGGACGTGCTTCCTCTACCTTGAAACCACATTCCAAACCCAACACAACAAAAGACAACAGGTGACTATGTCAGGAACTTGATGTAACACATCAAACACTTCTTCAATATGGAAACTACTACTGCCAAGTTAGGAGCCAGAGATCGCCGGTTCGAATCCCAGCTCGGCCAAAAATTTGGGTGATGCGCCACCATCCTGGACCAGGTCTGCTAGCAAGCTTGGGTACATGAGGTTGCCGGTTTGGATTGGCCGAAAATTGGGAGAGGCGCCACCATCTGTCCACTGCCGTCCACCACCTTGGGCCCTTGAGCAAGGCCCTTAACCCTCTGAACTCGCTCCCCCAGGGGCTCCTCATGGTGTAGCCTACTGCTCTGCATGTGCATGTCGATAGTTTGTACTAACTGTATGTAATGTTGTGCACATTGCATGTGCAGAAAATGTATTTCCCCATGTGGGACGATTAAAAGTGTTTCTTCTTCTTCTTAAAGTTCTGTGATGGACTTATGCAATTCAGATTATGACATTTAAAATAGTGGTTCTGGTTTTCTTCACTTGTAAAATAAGAAAACGGTGCAGTGATTTTGCAGAGACAAGCATCAAATCAGTCTTAAAAGAGTGGCTCAACAGAATGTAAAAAGAAAACAACAACAACATTCTATATATGAAAATACATTTTCCTGTTAACACTAATGTTTTTGTTAAACTTCCTGATATAACTTACGAACAAATATTTAATATATTAATGTTAAGTTATTAAAACACTTGTGGCAGAAATGTAATTACCACCAAATTATGAGAGCATAAAATACTTAAACAAATATAGATTATAGATAATAAATAGTTCCACACAAATGCTGTGCAACCACTGCCACCTTGTGGTAAAACAACTACTGGGTTATTCTGGTCATAAAAATGAGCTGCATGGTGTGTAAGTGATCACAGTCATTGACAACATTATTGATTTTCTTTTTAAAATAGGGGCCTCTTCCATGAACCAGGCTCGGTATATGGTGCAGATAAACATCTCAGTAAATGTTGGCATAAATAGCACTTAACTAAGGAGCAGGCAGAGAGCACAGATGGTTGGTCCACAGTATTGACAAACCCCTGTGTGTGTGTGTGTGTGTGTGTATCTATATGTCTACAAACGCTATCGGCCAATCCCCTTGCTCGCATTCAGATATAACAGAGGAGCAAACACGCAATACACAGCTGAACATTCATACACACACAAAGCAATTGGCACCAATGTGCATCAGATGATAGCAGCATGCCTTGGTTTTGACTAGGGTCACAGAGGATATAATAATGACTGAAACGAAGTATGAAAATGGGTCCAACAAGGTTTAATTTTTGTGTGTGGGCTCTAATGGACAGAGAGTGCTCCCATAATGAGTTTGCACTCTCCCCGCTGAGTGAATGGACCTGTCCTCCTGAACACCTTGATGTTTTAGATGATGAGTGGATGGAACCTGTGCACCGACCATTTTCTTTGCCCTTAACCATGTTTTGCAAAAAGCATAATGTGTGCTCGGCGTGGAACGCAGACACAAACGAAGTATGAAAATGGGTCCAACATGGTACACAATCACATGTACACAATCACACGCGGCTCAGGCAGAGCAAACAGCAGAACTACTGCTTCGACAAAGCTCTAACAACACAACCGGCCACCAAGCAACGGCCATGTACACAACGCTTGGGCTGTGAACACAGCTCCGGGTCCCTGTTGTCCAGGTGAGGCGAATCATCAGCTAATGTTCTGATAAGAAAGAACACTTTGCACAAAGTCGTACAAACATGTAAATCCACACACGTTTTCCCAGCTCTTCCCGTTTTACGGCTTTTCATTTTTAATATTTACTACTTGTCAATATTCCACAGGCAGTCAAGCACTGAAAGTTGCCTATAGAAAGAAAACAACACATGCAGAAGCTGATAAAGTACTATTATATTGTACGGACCCGAACCCACATCCAACAGCTAGTTTCAGCTAGTCTCAGAGAACAGTCATACCCTCTCTTGCCACAAGGGACGATGTCGATGGGCTTGTTGGTAGCATAGGGCGAGCCGTTGGAGCAGGCGTGTCGGTAGCGGGCTATCCTCTCCAGAGACAGATAATCAGAGTTCACTGGCAAACTCATTGTGGTGCGACTCAAATGCTACCACACACACACACACGTGCACACACACACGCACATATACACACACACGTGTCAAGACAGGTAAAGCGAAGAGAAAAAGAGAGAGGACGGATAGAGTGACAAGCAGGATAGATCTCTCGCAGGAGGAAGGAGGGAAGGGAGTGAGAGTTGGTGGGAGAGGAGAGGGCTCAGCATGGGTGTGACTTGGATGGAGAGAGAGAGAGATGGAGCGTGAGAGAGAGAGATGCAGGAGAGGGAGGAGCAAATTGAAGAAGTAAAGCAAACCAGAGAAAACATCAATCGCTTTGAAGCGTTATATATACATATATATATAATATATATGTATATATATTATGTATATATAGTATATGTATATATATGTATATACAATGTATATATACACGCACACACACACACACACGCACACACACACACACACACCCATTGGAGTATGATATTTGGATAAAGAAAACATGGTGATTTACTTGATAGCCGCTGGAAGATTAAAACACACAAAAATGTTAATTTAACAAATATTACTAGATTTTTTTGTTGTTGTTGTTATTTTCTGTGCACTGCTAGTTGGAACAGAACCTCAACTCATAGTTAGCTGCAAACTGACCAGTTTGTCTGTGTCTGATTTCATTATCATTATTATTATTATTATTATTATTATTATTATAAATAAACAAACAAATACCAAGCCTTGTAGATTTTTTTGCTTGATGTAGTATGTAGCATGTCAAACCAGCTGCTGATTAGCCCCAAAGTGAACAAAAACTCACACACTTACACAAAAGATTAAAAAAATATTTTAGTATTATAGTATAGACTTAATGACAAAACAGAACACAAAAGAGTCATCTCATGTCAGCGCATCATTATGGATATAATGTCTGTATCCAAGTTCCATTAGCAAATTTAAAATTTGAATTTATATGAGCCTCAGTGTAATGATTCAACCTTGGAGACAGCTGATTTGCACCACTAGGGGGCGGCAGGGTCCCACAATCAAAAAAAGGTAGCCTGAACAGTGGGGTGTGAAACGTGTTACATATACATTACACTGCATTAACTGCTACTTGACCCATCACAATATCCACAGTTATCGGTGGAGATCTGTGTATAATCCATATCTCTGATAATGTAGCACAATGCTGTCAGACAGTGTGTCACAACATTCAGAAGTGGAACTGGAGCAACGGAGCATGAAGATCGATGGCTTTTAAACTGAGATTAATATCATTTCTTATCATCTTGTATCATTTTCTTCACACTTCACCACCACTATCGAGATAAGATCCAAATCAACTCGGCTGATCATTTACCAACAGCTCTCAGCTGCCAGCAGGGGACAGTATCCTCCACAGGGTGCTGTGCGGGTACCTGAGAGAACAAGTAGCAGCAAGACAATAACAGCGAGCGGCGCGCTCTCTGCGGAGTCACGCCTTCTGCTCAGCTCTGACAGAAGCAGTCAGCATGTGACAACAGCTCCTGGGTGGACATGGAGGCTTCAAAGTCACAGTCCCAACAACAGGCACAACAGGCATGTACCCAACAGCTGAGCATCACCACAAGCGCACACCCACACACAGACGCTCATTACAGGCCTCAAACACCACAACGTGCACAGGTAGGCGACGATCCACACAGACACCCCGCTTGATCCCTCTCAGTCTGAGAGAAAAGCATTTGTGTGCCGAGGTGCCAAGTCGGACACACACTGTCAGTGCCAGCGACGCACTGTGACTTGGTGCCAGGTGATGAAGGGGCTGTCGTCACTCGGCGTCCCAGAGGCACAAATTAATGAAAACAGATCCACTGAAACGTGTGTGTATAGACACACACACACACACACTGACACTGTATCTACTGTTCTGTTAACAGGTGTGGGGTTATCAACAGATAAACTGATAACTGATTGGTTTCGGGGCCAGAGAGACGGAGGTGGATTTGTGAAACGCTCTCCTCTCGTGACCGACAGGGTCAACAAGCTTGTTACGGGGTTTGAGGTTAACTGGCCTGCATAAAAAGTTGTTGTTGTTTTTACAGTTTAAACATAAAACTAATTCTGTTTGACATGTAATTATCCATATCAAATAACTTCCTTTGTAAAAACACTGTCAGCCATATTGCCCAGCCCTCCCATATAATAAAGTATATGACCGGGGCTTAAAGCTGTTGTTGCCGCTTGGCGCCATGGCAACTGCGTGAGCATTGCCGTTGCAGAAAAAAAAAAAAACTGCATATGATTATAACAACTGAATATGTCTTTTCAAGAATGTAAATAAGCAGAGGTAATGTAATTAAGAGACAACAATGAGATGCTAATTAAGGTTCGTGCGGCCATGTAAGCAGAACAACTCTCAGCCCGTCACGCTGCTTAAAAACAGCTGTTGTTCTGTGTGTCAAGGACCAATTCCTTTGCCTCATTTTCTGCCTGCCTTTACAGTCCCCCTGCTACATTCATGTTTATAATGGGGTTACCATGGTGACCTGGCAGAATTCAAACAGCACAGGTAGGCCCTGACAGCCAATCAGGCGTCAGTTACTGAGGACACGACAGCAGACTCTGTAATGAGAAAATGGAAATGACGGCGGGCGTCCCACAGGATTCAGACTGGAAACACTACAAACACTGCTTTTTTTTTTTTTTGGTGGCTGAACAATGAAATTGAAAACGATCGAGCCGAACCCTTCTTTGCAGACGACACCATGGTTCGTGCTGAGAAATGAGCTTTTGGAAGCGGACGCGCGACATCTCACGGCGGCCACATCAGTTACCTGTGTGCTATTTATAAACCCAGCTGACTCACAGACAGCAGAGGGGATTTAAAGCCGGCTGAACTGTTGTTTGTCTCGTTAGCACACAAAGACGAATCGACAGCAGAAGCCAGAGAGGAGCGTGACCACTGAGAATAAGACCAACAACTGCATTATACATTTGTGCACCCCAAAAATGTGTGTGTGTGTGTCTGTGTGTGCTGCTGACAACATGATGTATTGAGGCTGATAACAGAGCTCCGTAGCCAGTGAGGACTGAGACGGATGAATGACACCTGGATACAGACAATCACTCTGACTGACTGCACACCTGTCTCCACTGGCGCCCATGTGTCACACATGGCCATGCACTGTTCTAGCTGCAGTGCACTGCAAGCACATGGGGACGCTAATAGGTTTAACTTGGCAGCGGCCTCAGTGATGTCAGCGTAATCCCTTATTAAATCTCTAATGACATCAGTGAGAGTGTGCAAGAGAGCTGCTTATGGAGAGGCGTGTGTGTGTGTGTGCGTGTGTGTGTTTTAGGGATACCCAGCCTGTAAGCCCCAGGGGTGTCCTCCCCACAGCTCAGGTAATCCAGCATAAGATGTTCCTCACACACACACACACACACACACAGGGATCACTGGCGTCACATACTCATCATTATACTACGTCCACATACGCGGTTTATCCAGCACAGTCCTTTATGCAAACAACAGCAGCCTGTTAACATTCTATGAAGCCAGCTGCCGCCTGGAGCAAACTGCAGACTACAATTAACACGCCTATGAGTATTGACTATCAGATTTAAAAATGACGCACGGAATTTGCCTACGTCAACTAGCTCAGTCGCCGCGGGTTGTGTTACGGCTAATGATGAAATAGCTGCACGTCGTACATTTTTCTCACTACATCGTCACGAAATCACCGCAATCAGCAATAATTCGACAGAAATAAAAAAAGACTTGACAGATGAGCCACAAATACACAAATACAGTACAACAATAAAAGAGTAGAATGGTAAACTGCGTGGGGGCGTTCACAAACAGTTTCTAGCTCATTGAGATAAATGATAAACAGGCCCATTAGGGACATGACCATGGAATGGGGCTGTGGATGCCAGGGTCTATCCTTCATGAATCGATTTGTTGGGATGTCACAGTTATAGATTAGCCACGGCGCCGATGCAAATGCATACGTCTGTTCATATCCCACACGTTCACAATGCTGAAACATGCTAAGTTGACTTAACTCAGGGTCACGCAGTCACGCCACCAACTCCCCAATGACGTTAACGAGGATTATAGTGGCAGGAATGTGCTAATGTAAAGAACAAAATACTTAACGGTCAGCAAAAGGGGGTGAATGCTGGTTGTGTGTGTGAAATGTAGTCGATGGAAAAGTGCAGTTGTTCAGTGTTGACACAAGAATGTTGTCGTTGTCCGTCTGTCCTGCTGAGTGAGTGATATTCTACACGCCGCAATGTGATAGACTGTCTTACCGGATGGATGAGAACTGCAACAGGGGATTTTGCAAATGGGAGCGTATTTCCTCTAAGGAAGAACTGTACCATTGTATTTATAAGATGCCAGTGCATGTACAAACCCACAGGAAGGTGAAATATGTTGACTGAACACTGGCTGTGGAAGGAGATTGGGTATGTAGTGTTGGTAGAGGAGGACCAGTAGAAACAAACACTAATTGCAGAAATCTCCTATGTTCATCTTTTAATAACAGAGATTCAGAACTCTGTGAACATGAACAATACAACTCGACTTTATACTGAAGAACCATCTTTACCAAAATAAAATGAACACAACCCAACAAGTCATTTGTCTCTGTTTGCAACGACAGGAGCCATTCGTTTGATTTACAAAACAATATGATAATATATCTCTTATTTCTAAATCCAGCCTGGTATGTGAGCACGTGTGTGCGTGTGTGCGTTCCTGTGTGCGTGTGTGGGAGGGGGGGACTCCCTCTCCCGGCCTAAGCCCTCCTAATCTGTTTGTATGCCTGCTCATAAACGCTGGCGTCATCATGGAAATCCTGATCACCATGATCGTCACCAGCAATTCCCTCCTGAGATGAACAACGTCACCGTTATGTTTTCATGCGACGAGGAAGTAATTCCCTCCAGTGCGTGATGCCCCGTGTGTTGTGTCTGCAACGCACACCGTAAGGGATGCGTATGACCTGACATCAACCATGACACCAACCGCCTGAGTGTTACTGTGTTGGATATGTCAACATACCAATAATAAATAAATGAATCCGAATCAAGGCCAGACGCCCCCCACCCCCCACCCCCTCTACATCCAAACGAGCACACACCCAGAAAAACACAAAAATCCTTCCTCCCATCTTTTCGTTTCATTACCACTGTGTTGTTTTGTTAGTTGTGGTGGGACACTGTAACGCGCTGCTCATAGACAGCTGCTCTGTTCCTGCAGGAAGGGGCCTGAGCGCGATAACATCTGTTGGCTCACCGCATGGTGTTGTTTGGGTCAAGCGGTGACGTACGCGTGTGCGGCTGCATAGCGGCACTCCGTCTCACCAAAGAGTGACTAATGACATTTCCTAATTCCATCGTATTTTGCCACAGGATCTGCGGTGACATTTGAATGTCAGGAAAATCCGAGACAATGCGTGACCCCCGTGTTTGTCACCACGTGTTTATACCCTGTGGATTAAAGGGCCTCGAACAGTATTGTTGCCATATTTTCAATGTATCTGTCGATTCGTTTTCCAATTAATCGGATATAAACTGATAATATAGAGATAACGGCATCTAGGAGCCCTGTTGGTCACAGTGACTGTGGCGTCAGGGGTAACGATGAATATGCATTCACCACTGCATCTCATCTGATCTGAGGCATATGTTGGTTGATCTGGAAGGTGGAGGTGTTTCCATGTGCCAGGGTGTGTTTAGAAAAAAAACACAAAAAGTGCATTGGAGAAAGTAATAATACTGTTTTTAATAAGTGCTGGCTTTTGGCTGGATATTAAAATATTTTCCATTTGCTTTTAAACTTATTGTTTCAAGTCACGTCACTGTCGCTCTTCTAATCTTATAACTTCAACCTTAAACCAGATGAAGGAATTCAGTCCTCAGACATCTGGATGGTAAGTTCTGCTGATGTTCTATGACCACACATGTGCTTCAGAGAAACTGTTTAACAGTTTGTTTGTTTTTTAACACAAAGCTGCTTTAGTCAGTCAGTTTTCAATAAAGTGTCTGTTCTGGAGAAACGGAGACGCCTACAGATAATTTGGCCCCAAGGGGGGAAAAAAAAAAAATCAAAAATCAACCCCTTAACAATGAACTCTAACCTAAAAATACACACAACACACACACGGAGGACCACACACTCTCAAACAGCTGGCTAGTATTTTAACTCAGATGGGCTTTGTGAAAAGCCCTGAAGTGAGTGGCAGAATAACACAATGAGAAATCCAAGAGCGGCGACGTGTGAAAGAGAAACTCGATGATGATGATGATGATGATGATGATGATGATGATGATGAAGTAAATGAAGGGCGACCGGCCCAGCCTGAAGACTGCCAGCACTGACTCAGTGTGTCAGCTCAGATAAACACGCAGCGCAAAACAGGTGTGAGAAATGTGTGTGAAACTGAGGCGATGATTCAAAGGCGGGGCTGACACAAATTCTTCTCGGACAGAGAACGCTGGCTCAGTGGATTCTTGGTAAACAAGAGCAATCTACATAGATTCAGACTCGCAGGGCGTCATACGCACGTCTGTCATGCTCCGAGTAGCACTGTGATCGATTTCACACGCCGCTGCTTCGTGGGAAAGCTGGAGCAACAAGACGCACCGGTTGATGCTCGCTATCGCAGCCCTGCTCCGAAACTGCAGACCAGACACAACTGAATGTCAACATGAGTCATACACACACACACACACACACACACACACTGTATATATGTATGATATATATATATATATATATATATATATATGCAGTATATATATATATATATATATATATATATATATGTATGTATACACACACACACACACACACACACATACACACTTGCACACACACAGAAATTAAATGTTACTTTAATTTCTATGTATACATCTATGTACATATAAATGTTAGTATTTCCTGGTTTGGAGTGTATCTTTTAAAAGGATAAAATATTCTATATGAATAAATGGTTTTTTATTGGTTAATTGGTTTATTGGTTTAATGGTTAGTCAGGTGTAAAATTACCTTCAGATCGAATGAGGTGCTTCTGTCCATGAAGGTGAAATACTACAGGATCATACTGTGGTCATACTGTAACGCCTTTGTTTTTATTTACTGCACACACTCACTAAAGGAGCCAGATTTTCTGAATGAGACTGCAGCAGTAGAAGAAATGTGTTAAGTAAAAGAGCGTGTTGTACTGTTATCCCTTTCAGGGCGAGGAGTGAATGGGAGCACCTTTTTTTTTAAAGGATGGTTACATCAGCATCACCCTGCGCAGTAGCACTGAAGCACACACACACACACACACACTCGTACACATATATAATGGCGGTGGCCCTGTGGGACATCCATGAGTGATGACTCTGTCTCCCCCAAACTGACAGCAGGTCTCTGCCGCCTCCAAAAAGCCCATTTTAAAAGCGCTGCTTCAGTCCCAGTAAAGTAAGTCAGGGTGATCGAAGGTAAAGGCAAAGTATCTTAAGGCTGAGACTGACACTGCTACAATCAGTTCACTGTGCACTGGGGTGAAGGCTTAAGAGGAATGAGATAACGGTGAACCCACGTCTTGTTATCACGCTGTAAAAAAAAAAAAGGTCTAAGCCTCCTACAGGGCCACAGAGAGAAAGAGTGGAGAAAATGATATCCTTTAACACCTCGGATTTAAAAAAGAAATACACACCGAAATCACACATTTTACCTCCTGAGGTCGCACTGACGACACAACGTCCAGGATTTATCAAAGAGAGGGAGAGAGAGAGGGAGAGAGAGAGAGAGAGAGGGAGAGAGAGAGAGAGGGTGCACTGATGCATTTCCAGTCCTTGGTTTCTAAATATAGCTTCATCTCCTCTCTGCCCCCGATCTCTCTCCCAGGCACAGGGTTCACTCTTCATTCATTTTTCACTGCACCGCGCACATTTCTCACTTCCTACCTGGTTAGCATTCAATACAGTTTAAAGAATCAGACATCTTGTTTTGTTGTGTTGTTTTTACTGTGGTGGTAAAAGCAACACCGTGCACATGTAAACATGTGGGATGAAACCCGTGTCTGGGTGAGTGCATGGGAAAACTAATCCCAGACATACATTGACTGATTTCTTTTTTTTTGTGACTCAGCAGCCACGTTCATGTCTTTGTGTAATCTTTATAAGCCCTATCTTTTCACTGCTTGTACAGCACAGGTCTGAAACTGAAAAAAAACAACAGGGCGCTGCTCTTTTCTCAAAGTGCCATGAATAATACAGATGCTCTGGAAAACTCATCTGGACTTGCACTCGCATTTACTAAGGCGGGGTCGTAGCTTTACACTGAAAAGAACGAGGACCAAAAGAAGAAAAAAAAATCACCGCCTGAGGTTTAGACTTATTCTAACGAGCTCGTCTTTCATTTTACAAGACTTAACGCTCAGCTCTGGGAAACATGACGGAGATGATTGTTGTTCAAACGCTCTCTGTAGGTTTGCCACACACACACGATCAATCTAGATAATACACTGCAGCAGCAGACTGCGACTGTTTCCCTCAAATTGACCAAATAATTAGAGCAACAAGGGAGGACTGTATTTTAGTCTCAGTATATTTATTAGGTACATGTGACAACATGATGAAAGAAATAGTACCGTATTTTCCGGATTATAAGTCGCTCCGGAGTACAAGTCGCAGCAGCCATAAAATGCATCATAAAGAAGGAAAATACATATATAAGTCGCACTGGAGTATAAGTCGCATTTTGGGGGGAAGTTTATTTGATAAAATCCAACACCAAGAACAGACATGTCATCTTGAAAGGCAATTTAAAATAAAAGTAGAATAGAGGCAACAACAGGCTGAACAATTGTACGGTATGCTAACGTTACATGACACATAAACAACGAACTGCCAATGTTTTTATCAATTCAATTATCAACACAGGCCTAGAGCGCCCTCTTGCGGTTTAGTGTGAAAATAACATGTGAAATGATATATTAATGTGTTAATAATTTCACACATAAGTCGCTCCAGAGTATAAGTCGCACCCCCGGCCAAACTATGAAAAAAACTGTGACTTATAGTCCGGAAAATACGGTAAATAGTAAAACCGTTTCGTGTGTGTGTGTGTGTGTTTATATGTATGTATGTATTCAGCTGATTCACCTTTGCATCTATGATGGAAAATCACTGTTGTTAACAGGTGGGAAAATGTCCACACTGCAGCATCCCGGCTGCAGACTGCATTGGTATCTAATCTGGAGCTCATCTTCATGCACTCTCGTGCCTTCACATGCATCAACTCCACCGTAAAGCGTGAGAAACGCAAAGAAAGCGATAAAACGCGGTATTCGTGCGTGAGCTTGGCTTTTCAAGTGTAAGCAAAAGAATGTGCAGACAAATAGCCAGAGGGACGGCCTGATGGCCTGGGGATGTTTGTGACTCACAAGACAAAGAAAAAAATAAATAAATAAAAGGCAAAACTGTGCAGAAGTGAAGCGTGTGTGTGCTTGTGCACTGTCACAACACAAAGGGAGCAGTGACGAAAACTATGTTGACGTCACGGGAGTCCTAATGAATGGCAACAAAGCAATAGCTTCGAAACGACATTGATGGGTGGAAAATGTTTTGCCTGATTGTTATTTGTCTCATTGTTTTGTTTTTATCTTTTTTAAATTTCCCTGCGGGATTAATAAAGTACCCCTGATTCTGATCCTGATGATGAACAGCGGAAAAAGTTGAAATTCTGATCTTTGTTCATATCCCAGCAGCCCACTCTGACGACATCACTGACTCCTCGCCGTCCCTCCCGATTCATAACAGGTGGGAGACAAATATTCCCTGGAGAGACCCAGCCTGAGGACTGTACAACTAATCAAAACAAGAGACACCCAGCAACACAGTGAGACATTTCCCTGGCTCCTTTCGCTCCTGAAAAGCAGCAGCTTCAGCGTTAAATTACATCTGCGAGTTTGCCCTCCTGTTTATGGATCAACCGGAGCATTCAGTGTGGGAGAAAATGACAGGAAATGTCTGGCCCATTTAACAATAAATTTCCCTGAATACATCTGAGCTGAGCAGGAGGGGGAAAATAAATAAATAAATAAAAACGACGACGCTGGGCTTGGCTGGGTTGGCCTGAAGGGAGTTCTAACCACACCACACCACAAAAACAACACACACGCAGGCGCACACACACACACACACAAAATGGATCTGCATGCTAATTCCCACCTTATGCACTGTAAAATGAACTCCTGCATATACTTTATGGAAGTAAAAGTGTTGGCAACAAAGTCATGAGAGCACATAAAACTTCACAGGTATCTCGAATGCACCACCACGACCAGTACTCACCATATCCAGGAGTGCCTTCTAAAGGGAAAATGGCTGAGATGCATCATGGACCTCTTACTGGGAAGACCTGGACGCTGTCCAGGCTTCATACCACAGTTGTTTCTGGACTGATCCCCCAACCTGTTAACCTTTAACCCCGTTAAGCCCCGCTGTATCTCTGGCTATCTATCCACAGACACGGGTCCCACTCTGCAGGTCCCACTCCACAGTGTCGTGTCCCATATCAGAGTCCACTGCTGTGATGCAGCCATTCATGTCAGTCTCCCAGTAACGAGCCCCTGCTGAACTTCCAGCCTCACTGGTTTGGTCCTAGAGCATCACAGCAAAAAAAAAAAAAAAAAGAAAAAAAAGAAAAGAAAAAGCACAGCTTCCTGTCCAGCATCTTAAAAATCAAACCATAACACGCCGTAAAACCCACCGCGTTCCAGAAGAGACATAAAAATTGCAATAACTGAAATTAAATTTAAAAAAAAGAAAAAGAGCTGAGCTGATAGAAAGCTGTAGAGCCCAGTGTGAACTCTGCCTTTAAGTCAGAGCGCCTCAGCAGTGCAGGCACACTGGCGGCCACCCAGCAGGACCAGCTAAGCTCTGCGGCCGCTGCTCTTTTTTCCGTGGAATTCTTCCGGCGAAGGTTTGAAAATTACTGTCCCACATCCACATGGTGAACCGGTTTCAGGGACTCATTCCTCCGGAAAACATTCCTTTTCCTGACAGTCAGTGACGCCGGGCTGCAGAGGCAGCGCCAGTTACGCCAGCGTGACAGAGCATGTTACGCAGAGAGAGTGTCCCTCACACACACACACACACACACACACACGTTTGCCTTGCTCCCTTTGTCTCCTCTTTCTTCACGTCTCCCTCCCTGTTGTTACACAAGCTCCCGGGAGGGGAAGAGAGGAAATGTGGAGAGAGGAAAAAAACAAAAAAACAAAAACAGCACAGCGTCTCCTCTGTATCTCCCTTCTCCCTGCCTCTCCTCTCCTCCCTCCCCCCTGTCTCGCTCCCTCCTCCTCCTCCCTGGCTCCAGTCAGTGGGATGTCCTGACCCTGTGCAAGAGGTTATCCTGCTACCTCAGTCTACCGTCAGCTAAACCTATTGATCCTCTTACCACACGCTAGCACCACTTCATTCAGTCAGGATCGTGTCTGCACATGTGCGAGCAGGGGGAATAAGGGCGGAAGTGCTGAGAGAAGTAATTCCCTCATTTCCTCTCTTTAAATTGTGCAATCTTCCTTTAGGATAACAACACACACACACACACAAACACACAGAAGTACCGCCGTTGCCCCTGTCTGTATGTTTCCATGTTTCCGCCACCCCTGCCAGTTGCCGCTGTGTGTGTGTGTGTGTTTGTCTGCGCACCATGACATTTCAAACCACACAAAAATTCCCACCATATTTTCCCTCTGCCTACGTGTGTGTGTGTGTGTGTGTGTGTGTGTGTGTGTATAGATGACATAAGCTTTCTGCATGTGACCTGGTAAACACACAGGGGGCCTTTGGAGTCATGTTTGTCACAGGAAACTTGTTATACAGGATATCATTGCCTGCACTGCAGTATAATGCATTCTTCTGTGCTTACAACAGCAGCTCCTGGCTACACACGGTCTGTCGTTTTACCTTTGAGCCAAAATAACATTCAAAAAAAGAAACATTTTAATTTTCAATTTGCGTATATAATGAAGATAGTGAGTGAGATAACAGCATATTTACAATGTTTGAAGGCAACTCTATGGAACAGAATTGTGTAAGAGTACGTGTGTGTCCAAGCGGTGTTGGTAAGGAAGTTATGCGTCGAGGCTGGGGTTAAGCACACCACAGTTCTGTTTGTGTGTGTGTGTGTGTGTGTGTGTGTGCGCACGAGCGCGCGTGTGTGTTTCACGTTAAAAGCCTACGCTGTGGCTAAGCTCCAGTTGCTGTGGCCTGAAAAACAGGATCCAGCACAGCTTCTTACACACATCCTGCCCGAAACACACGTCAGCAGCCTCTCAACCCGTGCCAGAAGCCAAACCACCTCACAGCCACCCTGCGCCTGCACCTTCAGCCACGACAACCACTTCTGAATCGGGTGGAAGAGCGCTGACTGCTGAGGAATCCGCTTGCGGGATAATAGAGACAGTAAAAGCAGCTCCCTGAGGGGTGGAGGTGGGGTGGGGGGGTAGTTTGTGTTTGTGTAAAGAAACAGGATTGACAGTTAAGAAAGCTATAACGGGGGAAATGCAATTTAGAGAGACATAACGCATTTGTTATTCACATTCAAGGAAGACATCAACTCCTCATCTGTCTCTCACACTGAGTCTGAAAACAATCGCACAGCTGTAGATTTGTCCTGCGAACAAATAAAAAGCGGAGCCAGTACTCGCATAACAGAATATCCTCTGTAGCACGAGTGTGGTGTTGCGTAATCGATGTCCCTGCTTTGGGGGCTGCTGGCCCCTGGTGCACTCAGCGCCGGCGAGCTGTCACGACTCATCCTACTAACTGAAAGGAGACCAGAGGAATGATGGGAAAATAACTCGAGTGCGAGGGCAGAAACAGACAGAGAGCGGGAGAGGGAATTACAGGACGGAGGGGGGGAAAAGGGAGAGCGGGATGAGAAAAGACAGGGGATGGTGGAGATGCAACATGCAATATGTTTCCCATCCACAACACATCATATTTGAATCGGCAGGGGGGTTTTTTCCCCTTTACGTCTATGTAATGGATTATATAGGATCTATGTTCCATGATCTATGATATGCATATCGATTTCCGGCGCACTGACATTTAGCAGAGCACTCATCTTCATGTACCAGGAGATAGATTGTCCAGCAATCGCAGGCTGAACCTGATCAGTCACATCACTGCACTGCTCCCAACAGTGTGGCACGTCTGGTTCTAGCTGTGCTGGGTCAGTCCCTGTTTACATTCATATAGGAAGACAGATCTCTTCAGAGACCCAGTATGAAACCGGGCCCTTGTGCATGTTTTGTTCCTTTGAGGTGGGCCGGCTGTCCATCACTCCGTGCGTCCCTGTGGAAATGCCTTGGGTCTGATCCTCCTCCTTGCTATTCACAGATGGTTATGCAGTGGCATTTCAGCAAAGGTTAACTCATTCCCCCCTCAAATCAGATGTTTGTAATTAGATTCCCACATCTAATGGGGACATGGAGGCTTCAAGGACCACTGGCAAGAATTTGAAGAATGTTTAAGTGGCTCACTTGTGGAGCGGAGAGGTTTTTATCCGACTCTTTAATTTTAAGGCGAAGCGGCGGACAGAAGGGAGGGACGTAACTCACAGGAAGTTTAAAAAACGAAAAACATCCAGGATTACAACAAAGTGGCAGCTTTAACATGTGGTGGTAAATACTGTTTATGCACGGCACAGAACATATACAGTACTGTACTGCGGCGTGTACTGTGAGTCACACATGAGCTCTCAAATCAGTTTTTATCATCGTGTTTTTTTTTTCAGATGATAAAATACGCAGTTAAAAAAAGCCACTCTTGTGAAAAGTCGTATCTATTTCCATGACTCAATGAGGTCATTCTCTGAGACCAGATACAGATGGGAGAGTATTGAAATATCAGTGGTGCATAACCCCAGGCCATCTCGACTCCATGGCCATCTGGTAAGGATGGGTCCCACAAACAGTTGGTGCACTGCTCTTTCCTCTGATACCTTCATTATCTCATTACGCTGACAAACAAAACAATCCTCCACTATCATTTCTATGTGCCAACAATGAAATAAACACATTTTATTGTGCAAACTGTTAGACAAGCTCTCGTTTGTGATGTACATATAAGCACGATTGTATAAACTACTGTTTAAATACAAACCCAAACTATTTTTTTTGTTCATTATGACGTATAACGAGCCAAAAGTCCAGTGTGTGGGATTGAATGTAACGATGTTAAAATGAGAAAACGCATGTTCAGACATGGCTCTAAAAGCCACTAAACCCTACACTGTGGCGTTCATGCAGCAAACGTTCCGAGCAAAGGCTGAACTGCTGACCTGGAATAAATATCAAGGTGTAAACATGAGTAGGATATGCAGGAATTTACTGGTAGCTTTCATTTTCCCCTTGACGTCAAAAATGTCGGTGGTTTGCCCAGACAAGTAATAAACAACGTGTAGAAAAGCCTCCGACAGAAACTGGCAGTCAAATAGACAAAGAAAAGAGGTCTTAATTGTAAGATAACTAATACAAATAAAAAGTTAAAATACATGTTTTTTTTTAATTTAACGCTTTTATTAGATATTTGTAGAGGACAACATAATGTATATTTATCTAACAATAAATACTCTGTGTTTCTTTTATATAAGTGGCCGGTTTCCCAAGCACCTGCTTTCAATAACGCACCAATTTAGAGCTGCAGGATTTATTGCAGGCTTTGGTATTTCCCACTTGACGTCACAAATCGCATAGGTGTGTCTGCCCAAGCAATAAAAAGTGTAGACGTCTCATTACAATTTTTTGTTTTGGATTCTGAACGGCAACAGTCTGACGAACTAACTCATATAAGTGATTTACAGTTGCGGTGGCGTGTTTTTGTCCCTTTCTTTTGCTTTCGGCGTATATGAGCCGTTATCCGACCTAATGAGCAAGAGTGCAATCAGTGGGACATTTGAGTTGTTATAAATGTGTGTTGACGTAATTAATACCTTTTCCCAACATGTTCTGTACCGTTGCTGTTTATGTCCAGTGCACAGTGTGTTACTTTGTTGTCAGACACTGTTGCTATTTTCAAATGCTGTGGGATACAAGCTTTACCTCGTTAAAGCTAAACTAGGTTTCCAGTTCACCTAGTGTGTGAGGGCTTGACTGTTACTATCTGCTATAGAAACTAATGCACTGATTGAAGACATAAACGGCGTCCACGCCGACCTGCATCCTCATCATACTCTCACTGATGAATTAACACTCACATATGCAGACGCAGGTTCGCAATACTAACCAAGGCTTTTGTCAATCGCCAGCACTGTGCTTTCGCTCTGCAGCCATTATAGCGTAAATGGGACCAATTAAATGCTGCATTGCACTTTCTAATGTTGGCTTTGTACTTGGGCAATAAAAAGAAGCTTATTTTCACAGCGGATTTTCCGCGTGTTGAGTGTGCCTCTAGGGGGATGCGAGTTTGGCATAAAATTTCAGTGTTCACCGGTGGGTTTGCAGTATTATATCCACTTCTCATTGAGGGGCTTGTTAATGTTTCCTCCAAACCGCATTCTGCACTGTTGCACCACAGTCAAAACAATTCTGCAGACAAATGATAGAAATGATGACCAGATGATAGAAATCAAACAAATGCATTACTGAAGGGATCTCAGTAATGCAGCTAACTGTTCCTCCATGTGTGTATGTTTCCCAGTCCCCCCCCACTTCTAATCCCTAAATACAACATCTGTATCCTTCCAAACCACTATTCTCCATAGCTCCATACCCAGCCATGGTGTCAGCTCTGTTGGCTAAACCCTTCCAAAAATAGACTTTTCCTGCATTGCACCAACGTTCTGTCACTGGTGCAGCTCGACTGGCTCCCCGTGCACTGGCTGACGAGTCTAAGCTTTAATCACCTACTGGACGGACCGACTGTCTATCTGGGCATTATTCCACTGAGGGATGATATGACCCTTTGATGACCTCTGGTGTGCTAATTACTTTAGTCTCAGGGGGAAATGCATGTCCGCAGTTAAGCTGAATGAATGAAGAACTTTACTGGGATCCTGTTTAGTGTGGTTTGTTTTTTAAGTGGGTATTTCCAAATACCCACAGTGAAGGAAAATCCACAAATAAATACTGTTTCAGGTTTACTTACTTTCACTAGGTATTATTTTCAATTTATATAAATTATACAAATATCCACCATGTCACCACATAAACATTATTAATATCCAATCAGTGAAAGCTAAGTATTTTTTAACTTCACTATTTTCAACTCACAATGAAAATGGTGTGATGTTTGCCCTGTTCAGCATCTCATTTTCCATTTGGTAGTTACTGTTACTGTGAACCAGACCTATGGAAATATCGCAAGGTGGCAACAGAAGATAGGTCATTCAGTGTCATCGCCTTCATCATCATCATGTACCAATCAGACGACAGACCCACAGAGCCATGGCACTAACGTGGCAAATAGCAGCCACATAGAGAGGAAACAAGAAATACTTACTCACATTAGTGTAAACACACTAATATGAAAATGTGAAAGATTTGGAGATAGAAATAACTCCATTAAACAAAGTTTGTGGTATGTAAATTCATTACAAGGCCTCTCGTGTTTTTCCTCTAACGGCCTTAAATTCCATTAAAGGCCATTAATTATGAAGAGGGAGCAGCATGTCGGGAGAGAGCACTGTGGGGGACTTTCTGTGACATTAAACTGTTAAAGTAATTACACGTTAGGAGGAGGTTCGCAGGCTGTAAAATTATCATGCTCACTTTGTTACATTCAGTCTGCAAACTGTGAAAGGCAACCACCAAACCGGGAACAGAAAACGCCCTGCTAAACACTCGCATAGTGAGGTTTGTGTTTCCATGGACAGGGATTCTCGGTGCCACATAACAAACGGCACTGAGAACACACAAGATTCATAACTGGTAAAAACCCATGAGAAAAGTCATGCTCACAAAATTATGAATCACTAAACTGGAAATGCGTGACCTGTTATAATATTAATAATGTATCATCTGCGAATGTTGATGCCAAGTAACGATTACATTACCTGTTACCTATTAGCTTTCATGTTCCTGTGATCTGCGTTACCTGTAATGGCTCCAGTATTGTGTCATTTGTCGCTGCCTGACTGTCATGGCAATAACAGTATTCTGTGAGAGAGAGAGAGAGAGAGAGAGAGAGAGAGAGAGAGAGAGAGATGGCCTCGACACCCTTGTTTTCCGTCCCCATGACATTTAAAAGTCAAACTTTCACCCGCGTCTCATCCACACCTCACCATCACCAAATGAAACCTGTCGGCCCACTGGGAGGGCGACGGCCTCAAGTCAGAGACGGCCGAGGAAACAAAACACAAACGTCCGGCACGGCAGACAACACTGAACGTTTTGCCGCTCAACAGTGCGCACACCATCACACATACTTTGACTATATGTTTTATAAGACGCTGTGTTATGCTGATGGGAGGCGAGCGGAGTTTTACTGTGTGTGAAGAAGTAGTAAGTGTGGGAGTTGAAGTGAGAAATGAGCTTGTTACACCGGTGAGAAATCTGTGCGTGGCTGCTGCAGGTTCAGGTTAGAAAGAGGAAAAGGAATAAGGAAATCCTCTGAAATGAAAGCATGTTCTCTGATCTACTCTCTGTTACCGGAGATCGCGGATTAAATGTAGAATGGATCACCAGGACGTTGGAGCTAACTTGCCCCTGTGCCGGAATTTATTTTCAAATGCAATCTCTTTGACAATGGGCAAACGTATCTGTTGAAAACAGTCATACAAATTTGACGGATAAACAGGAATCAAATACATAAATACATCTTTAATTGAAACGACCTGTAGAGTGTTTTTGCTTCCCCCTTGTGGTAGATATTAGGTATGGTCAGTATCGTTCTATTGTCCTTTTATTAGCAAAATTGTCGGTCCGCATTTTATTATGTCAGTGATTAATATTACAAATGTCTGTTCCATACAGCTACCAGTAAGTCCACTGTAAGTTATTTATTATTATTATTATATATTATCAATTTATGTGCACTAATGGGGTCGGGGGAGGTGATAGTTCCAGAGAGATGGTTGTATTTAAGTTTTCAAGACGTATTTTATACTACATCATTGAGTGATATAATGTACTTGTATAAAAGTACCCAGGCACACTGACAAATGCTTTTTTCAGAGACAATTTAATAGTGACAAATTCCTGGGGCCGTACTTTTTGCCCCAGGAATTTGTCACCAACTTGTCCGCCCCTGCCTCTGGAGAGACTATTCAAGGAAACATTTAACATGCAACGACCGCATAATGCGTTTTCCCAGTCAATAAATGTTTGAGGTCCACTTACTCAAAATGTCTTTTAAAGACAGACGGCAGCAGTAGAGTAAGCAGTGGGTAAAAATGACGCTTCTGGATTTTGTGACTGGGGAAAAAAAAATTAATTAAGCCGGATATTTTATTGGACAAAGCTTGTGGTTTCAGCTCAGACTCAGACGTTTCAATTACTGAGCTGTTCATGAAGGTTATTTGATATTGATAAGAGTGACACAGTCAAGGGCATTAGCCAGTGACGTCAATGACGTAAAGGTTGGGAAAAAGCCAAGTGGACATTAAGCTACACGAAAGTTTAGGATTTACTTCACGTGTAAGTAATGATGTCTGACACGTGCATGTTAGTCTATGTGTGAATACGTGAGGACGACTGAGGGTATTTTACATTAACAATTTATTTTGTGTTTTTTTTCTAAGCTTTTGACACCTGATTTAAAGTCGACCCGTGCAGCTTTCTTCCAGTGTTCGAACAACAATGTCGACGCTCTTCACAAACCACACTTAGTTGCTCGCAGCCCTTTTGCTTGACTTTGTTTTGGCAGCGGATGATAGCATCACAGAACCTGCGTTTCTAGTGTAATGTAGTGGGTGATTAAAATTTTAAAAAAATAAAAAAAATCTTCTTGTCTCAAACTGTGACTCCAGCTGTATCACAGGAACATGTACTGCAGAGAGTGAGTGGGTGAGGATAAAAGCAAAGGATACAAAGACAGAGAATACAGATACAACTACCCAAAAAAAGGGGGGGATGGGGAGGGGGGGTAGGCAGAAAGGGAAAAAGAGAAAAGCCGAGACAAACAGGGAAACGAGATAACAAACAGAATACTGATTGGATGCATTTACGAGTTGGTCTCTGCTGCACTGTGACTTAACCTTTCAAACACCTGGTCAGCACAAAAGGTCCCCTCACTCCTGCCCACGCACAAACTCCACCGCACCAAAAACTGCAACACTCTGCACACACATACATGAAAAGCAAAAAGTAGGG
Source organism: Trinectes maculatus (assembly GCA_016785345.1). NCBI lineage: Eukaryota > Metazoa > Chordata > Actinopteri > Pleuronectiformes > Achiridae > Trinectes > Trinectes maculatus. Next base: position 523,664 of record JAFBJQ010000576.1, on the reverse strand, counting down.
GGGGATGAGGAGAGGAAGAGGGATGTGCGAGAACAGCAGGGTTACATAATGGAAGCAGCATACCGGAGGGGAGCTCCTGGGTTTCTGCAAGTCGCAGGATGACGCATTGCCCTCCCCCACGTGCACGCACACGTGCATGCAAACACACACACGCACGCGTGCACATCCGACAACCCTCACTGCGCACACACACACACACTGATGAGCTCCATGCAAGAGAAGCCACACATTTCTAATAGTCTAGCTTGATGACATATTTGTGAGAAATGCAACATGTACAACAAGTTTAATCAAAAACCGAGCAAAGGCCTTCACGCTTTTAATTCAACAACATATTCAAAGCCTTAGATCTGATTTTATTTCAGCGTAGAGCCATAAATCATTCCACTGGCATTTCTCAACAGACTCATCAGACGTTTCATCACCAGCTTTTAGTTAAAATGAGTGTTGAAATTAGATTAAGATGATCTCAAGCGCCGGATACGTAAAACTAGATTTTACCCCCGCAACCACCCCAACCTAAACCTTTGTTGGACTTCTGACATTGTTGGGGGAAAAAAAAAAAGCCATATCAAACTTACAATCCAAAACTTACTGATAACTGCCAATGTTCTCAAGATGGATTAGCACACTACTGCATTTATGATGAAACGTGGTTGTTGAGTTTAACAATCACATTATTTCTGTCCATCAGAACACATCAGGCCACTCACAACGTTATGTCTTTACAGCCCAGTCCAGAGGAAGAGAGCTAAACCAAGGCTGAGTGCCGAACGGCTAAATCTCTCCGTCTGTCCCTTTCTCGCTGTCATACACATAAAACACGCCTCTCCAGCAATCAATCTGCTTTGGCAGCTATTTTTACACCAAGGCATGTGCCTGTGGGCTCACAAACGCACACACACGCACACACACATACACACACACCAGCAGCAGCAGCAGCAGCAGAGCAGAGCAGAGGCGGGATCGATTGATGAGCTACGAGGAGAGCAACCCGCATTCCTCCCATCTGGGAATGTAAAAGCAGGCTGATGCTCGGCGCTTTGCTCTAAACACCGGAAATCAATATCCTGCAAGCTAATGAGATAGACCCCCTAACCTCAGCATCAGATTAGATAAACAGATTAGCAGCAAAACACAACACCGCCATGAGGCAAATGCAGTGCAGACACACCACACGTCTGCTGGTGCCAGTCCAGTCATACAGTGGCACCCTTATGGCTGGCGATAAGCATCAGCTGAGATCTTATTGTGTGGCCTCTGCTGCTTTCAGAGAGATAATTGACTATTGCTATGTTATGAATGTCATTTCACTCAGCGTGTTATAACAGATGTGCATGAAGGAATGGTCGAGAGACGCCGTACGAAGCAGTCTCACAAAACAGAAAACAGCAATGATGGCGTTACCTTTAGATTTTGAGGCGGTTTGGCTTCAGATAAAATCTCTGCTTGTTTTGTTACTTACCTAGAAAAAAAAAAGAGGAAGAAGGGACAGAGGGGAGAGGGAGAGACGGGGGAGACAGATAGAGAGAGAGAGAGAGAGGAGTTATCAGGGCAATCTATTGACTGCAGCGAGATGTAATTTACGCTTAAACAAGCACCGGGGCACATTGTGTATGACTCCTGAAACCTGACTCTCTCCCTGCTTATTGGACACACACACGCACACACACACACACACACATACACACACACACACATACACACCCAGTGGAGTAATGAGAAATGCTGGGAGTATATATATCAATATACTGCAGTGGTGTGAAAAAAAAAAAACTGCTCCCACTTTCTCTCTATCTCCATCCCAATGCAAGCTCACTGATCTGAGTCAAGACCCCCCCTCCCCCCCTCCCTCTCCTCACCCTCCACCAGGTCTAATTCAAGTTCGGAGCCCTGACTCCTCTTCTTTGATAAAAATACCTGCAAAATAATCACATTATTATAGAATAGCGCAACAAAGTGATGCAGCAAAAAGCACATACTGTGTCACATGTGACCTGAAGCAGCTGGTCCTGGTCCAGAGCATCGTGCCAGTCCAGTCATACAGTGGCACCCTTATGGCTGGCGATAAGCATCAGCTGAGATCTTATTGTGTGGCCTCTGCTGCTTTCAGAGAGATAATTGACTATTGCTATGTTATGAATGTCATTTCACTCAGCGTGTTATAACAGATGTGCATGAAGGAATGGTCGAGAGACGCCGTACGAAGCAGTCTCACAAAACAGAAAACAGCAATGATGGCGTTACCTTTAGATTTTGAGGCGGTTTGGCTTCAGATAAAATCTCTGCTTGTTTTGTTACTTACCTAGAAAAAAAAAAGAGGAAGAAGGGACAGAGGGGAGAGGGAGAGACGGGGGAGACAGATAGAGAGAGAGAGAGAGAGAGAGAGAGGAGTTATCAGGACAATCTATTGACTGCAGCGAGATGTAATTTACGCTTAAACAAGCACCAGGGCACATTGTGTATGACTCCTGAAACCTGACTCTCTCCCTGCTTATTGGACACACACACGCACACACACACACACACACATACACACACACACATACACACCCAGTGGAGTAATGAGAAATGCTGGGAGTATATATATCAATATACTGCAGTGGTGTGAAAAAAAAAAACAGCTCCCACTTTCTCTCTATCTCCATCCCAATGCAAGCTCATTGATCTGAGTCAAGACTCCTCCCCCCCCTCCCCCCTCCTCCCCCCTCAACCTCCACCAGGTCTAATTCAAGTTCGGAGCCCTGACTCCTCTTCTTTGATAAAAATACCTGCAAAATAATCACATTATTATAGAATAACGCAAACAACGTGATGCAGCAAAAAGCACATACTGTGTCACATGTGACCAGAAGCAGCTGGTCCTGGTCCAGAGCATCTCTCTGGAGCAGACCAGGATGCTGGTGGGACTGATCGTCACACTGCCTGCTAATGATTCACCATATCTGGGCTCTTTCGCTCTACCCATCCCCACTGACTTCTTGTCCATGCCAAACAGCTAAAAGAAAATTGAATTCTGGTAATATATTAACTGCGGATTAAATGTATCTTGGAAACCATACCCGTTTGCAAGCTTTAATTTGCTCTCCCAGATTGCCCCCCCCCCTCCCCCGTCCTGATCAAACTGATTAAAATATGTCCCGAGACAGATCGGGTCCAACTGCAGCCCTTTATCTAAAATGGGGTGGGTTTGATTGAAAGACAGACAGCGGAGCTCCTCAGGTGCATTTCTGTGATATATCCCCAGCTAATGAGGAGAGGCGGGTTACAGACCCGTCACAAATGTGAACGAGTCAGAACTGCTGGGGTGGATGAAAGCGAGCAGCCTGTCAGGTGAAACCAGGCACATTAACACGAGCAGCGCGTTAATAAAAGGACTAACACAAATGTACAATAGTCTATTTTTCTATTTTTATTCCACTCACTGTTTTGGGCTTTGCGATTAAAACATGTCTTACATTGTTTTTTTTTTCTTCTTTCTGTTGCTATAATTAACATAGACTCAATGATTTTGTTAAGCCTTCGGGGCAGAATCAAATATTTACAGTGTTATATTATTCAACTGCACCAAATTCACAAACCTGACAGCTCATGGTCTTAAACGCCAATGGGATTGAGTGTATTCCTATTATCTTGTTTGAGTGGCAAAGGGACCTGAATGGGGGGAAGCTGGTGAATGTCCCATCATACATCTGCAAACTGTCAGAGGTGACATTTAAAGAAGGCTAGCAGGTTTATGAGTAGGGAAAAAAAACAGTAGCTTTAAAGATGTTAGGGAGACACCACCTCTCAGACCCATCTCTGGATGTGGAAATACAGACCTGTATGCGACTTAAATAGCACCTGCACAAAAACCATTCCAAAATGTGTTACTGCAAAATGAATTGCTTACGAGTTTATGTACGTGCTTCACTGAATTTGGAGAATGTGGAGAAGATTATGTTCTCCCATGTTAGCCATACTTGGGCTCATATGTGACCTCTGCAGAAAAAGCTCCATGACTCATGCAGCTGGGCATCACTGGAGCCCTTTGATTGCACACATGATGAGCTCATACTATACTTCTCCTGCGTGCACTTGGTGCCAGAGGCTAGGCTGAAGGCTACAGTGACTAAAGCCCATTCTGTTCCAGGACTGTGAGTGCAGGGGTAAAAGGACAAGTCTGTTTGGTTAGCTGATTCCAATGAGGCCCCCGTCTCTGAGGTGACTCGATTCTCAGCTGGTAATTTATGGCATCGCGCAATCATCACCTCCAGAGCGTCTGGTGCTACAGTGAAGGACGGTGGCTTGCGATGGGGAACAGCTGTGAAAAACAGGTGTTGTGTTTCTCATTATGGCCGCAGCAGCATAACGATGGCTTTCAATCACTACTCCTTGATAAGTTCCTGTGCACAACCTGGCGTTCTATGAGGTATAGGAAACAGAAAGTGGGAAGTGCCACAGAGGCGGTGGCCATTCTAAAGATAAAAGAGAGATGAAAAGGAAGGAATAGAAGTCTGAGGATCACCTATATCGCACGTGCTTAAGAACTTAAGCTCTACAGCAAACAAAGATACCAGGCCAGAGCTCTACATAATCGTAGCAGCTTATTATACCCATGGCTGTCTAAAAATGGGAACTCACCATTACCTGCTTTCCCACCATGGGCTGATGTTGCTGTCTTATAACATCATTTACATGTGCAACAATATGCACATGTAATTGTTGGCTACATGAAACCAGTATTAGGTGACATTTGATTTGCAAAATTGTGCATTCATTGCTAGAAGATGGCAAATTGGGATCATAACGATGTAAGCAAGGTCTAAAACTTGTAGCCAACTGCCTTTGCATTTGGTTTTGTAATGTCCAGAGGCGATAATCTTAAATTATATTAAATTACGTACATATATCATGTTTTCTTGTCGTCCACTTGATTTTTCATTTTACTCTGAAGCAAGAAAAATAAAATATCTCTCAGCAGCTGTTTAACTTAAATTTACATCTACGTTAAATATTCATGATTTAATTGAAAACTTAATTCACTGCATCACTCCGGGGATATTCTGTCTGTTTACATTAGCAATCATTTTTTTTTTTGATGAATTATAATACGGTTTGGAATGTGTCTACTGATTGGTTGTCACAAGCAATTAATTTCCCCCATTGTCACCATCGTCATCATCATTACTCTCACAGCTTTTACAGCACTTTCCATCACAGTGAGCAATGCAGCAGCAGCCTGTGCAATTCAAAATATATTATAATATGGAACGAAATTCAGAAATTGAAGTTTAACCGAGCACATTGGTGGTTTATAAGATGGTTGGTATGTTCATATCTAGCTGTTCTTTCTATTTAAACACAAAGTGTGGACAAACCTGCCTGTTATATGACATTACATGGCTCAAGGCTCAACACTCCGCTGCATCATACCATAATACACTGGTCAGCAGTGCAACTTGCTGACGCATGCTTGAATCAGCTGTGTGATTTATGGCTAATCTTCCATCACTTGCTGCCTCAGCCCTTATGAGAAATAAATGGGCGTGGGTATCTTGTTATTGGCTTTTCTTCTGATGGAAGCAGTTTGACTCATAACACGAGTATTTAGGAAATCATGTCTGGGTGAAAGCGGTGGAAGAGGTTAGATTGTTGCGCCCAGCAGATCAAAAAGACGAGACCTTCAAAAGAAAAGCTGCAGTCCATAAACCGCCTGGTGTATTCCATTCACCGCCAGAGATGTGAAGGAAACAGCGATGTGAGGGAAAATTAAACGCTGCTCTGCTCTGTGATAGTACAAGAGAGAAAACTCAGAAAGAGACAGACGGTTTGTCTCCCGTGTGGAAATGTGTCAGTAGTTGTTGAATTGGACATTTAACAGGAAACTGGCACAAAAACCTTATGAGAAATATGTTCAGCGTATTGGGTTCAAGTTGCAATGGCAGCAGGCTAAGCAAGTTTGACTTTTTTTTTTTTAAGATACCCACTTGCATTGGCACATACAGTATGTCACACAAGCTCTTCTCAGTTGGACATGCCCAGAACCGCTGCAGGAACGAGAGAGCAGCCAGTGTGAAGACACCTTGTTATGTCCTGTCCATGGTGCCTTCCATCATCCGTGTCCCGTCTCTGAGGACCACCCGTCTTATTTTCTCTCACTTGACTTCAGGAGGAGAAGATGAGGGTTGGAGAAAACTTTGACGGGCAAACCAAGAGGTTCCAACATAACAGCCTGGTATTATTCTGTTTCTGCTAATGCCACAACCATTCAGCTCCATCTTACTTGTGAAGACCTGATGCGTCACAACTAGAAATAAACTATTGGCTAGGTGCATTTCCAGCCTGCAGTTGTTTCCTATGTCTAAAAGATAACGTAAGGAAAAGATCATCCTCTGTCGTGGAGAAATTCTACTTGCATGGCCACAAATTACAGGCCTCCGTTCCCTGGATGCAAGTCCATGCTTCACACAGGGAAAACAAGTTAAGTCGGAACAAAGAAGTCAATGCAGAATCAGGCCACTGACGCACAAGACACCAATCCAGTTTTTTTTTTTCTTTTTTTCCCCCTCCGCTCCTTCCTTGTGCCTCCTCATCCTCCTCCGGGTTGGAGAAAACTTTGACGGGCAAACCAAGAGGTTCCAACATAACAGCCTGGTATTATTCTGTTTCTGCTAATGCCACAACCATTCAGCTCCATCTTACTTGTGAAGACCTGATGCGTCACAACTAGAAATAAACTATTGGCTAGGTGCATTTCCAGCCTGCAGTTGTTTCCTATGTCTAAAAGATAATGTAAGGAAAAGATCATCCTCTGTCGTGGAGAAATTCTACTTGCATGGCCACAAATTACAGGCCTCCGTTCCCTGGATGCAGGTCCATGCTTCACACAGGGAAAACAAGTTAAGTCGGAACAAAGAAGTCAATGCAGAATCAGGCCACTGACGCACAAGACACCAATCCAGTTTTTTTTTTCTTTTTTTCCCCCCTCCGCTCCTTCCTTGTGCCTCCTCGTCCTCCTCCTCTCTGGCTTTTGAGATAAGCTTTCTGTCGAATACCAATTTTGAAAGAAGATTAAACAGTTCTGGCTCTCAAATCAATTTTACCCCCCACTGCAACATGAACTACAGCGTGTGCACCCGTGCGCGCCAACACACAGATGCCTGCACGCGTCAGCACACATCTCAAGCCACAGAGCAGACATGGAGACGTTGCGGGGACTTAAACAAACACACGGCAGAAATAATTGGGGGAGGCTGTGGCACAATAGCCATTTTCACTTCTGGTCAAGTATACAGGTATATTAGTGTCTAAAATGATCTTATTTCCAGCTTGTTATCAATATTACAACAGAGCAGGGTGCAGTCCAGTACAAATCTGTCCGTTTCTCTTTGTCTTTTTCTTGTAGGAACATATACACACATCACGCCAGCACATTCAACAAGACAGATCCAATGTCATATTTACACAGGATGACACAACAAAGGTGAGTAAATAAAAATTAAAGTGATTTTACCTGCACACTATTCGGAGTAAATTGTAACACGTAATATGTTGCAGGGCACAAAGTATGTGCAATGATAGCACAAAGATGTGCTATTTGTGCTGTTTAGTTGCGCAGAATGGTACATGTAGTATAACTAGATGCAATCAAACCTCACACCAAGAGGAGTGCATGCGCACAGCAATGCAGAAAGGTCATCGCTCCATGAGCGATAAGAAAGCAGAGGGGGTTTGAACACAAAGTCTTTACGCACGCCTGGAGAGACACAGCAATCCTGCGAATGCTGCTGGCACGATGAGTTCATATCCAGGTTAGCTGCCTGTTGTCACAGCAACCGATAAGTATGGTTTTAAAAAGGCAAGTGAATGGGAGCGCATTCTGTGCGGAAAAACAAATCGGATGTGTCAAGGTTCTCTGGCAGCTTCCGAAAATGAATGAGCTCTTTTTTTTCACAGAGACGTCACTGCTACATCCTGATGGACACGTGTCTCTGCAGTCTCCCAGTCTCCTCCAGCCCAAATGGAACGCGCTCCATCAGAACCATGCAGTCTGCCTGGGCCTTTTTAAAGCAGACACTGTGACTCATTATAGGAGAAAATATGCAGTTGTTGCCTGATGGCATTGTTTACTCCAAGTGCCCCAGTAGGACGAAACCAGTTGACAGCGAGGCAGCATACACAACACTGGGACCCAGAAATGGAAGCAGCTAAATGGAATTCTTTGTATTATTTACTGTGATATGTCAACATGTGTGACGTGAAAAGGGCCTCTATTAGATATAAAATGTCATATACCAGGAGGAGATTTTCCGCCTCGGCCCCAGGTCATTCAGAGTTCATGATGAATGAATTCTCCACCTCTCCCTCAACCTGTGACACGCTGAAGAAGAGGACTGCTGTGTCTCTATAAAGGAATATCTTATCTTCCTGACAGGTTTTAAAGATGAACGACAATGAATTTCACAATAAGAGCGTTATGCTTAATCAGCATTCCATTAGCTACTTAATCACCAACTTAGCTGCACGGTGATGTTGTGACAGGAAGCATCTTTAGTATTTAAGTATTTAATCATTTTACAGGGAGAGCAAAAAAAAAAAAAAAGGAGTAGGAGCTGTTAGATGACACAAATACGTGGAGCTTCCGGGTCAACGTCATGGAATAGCAGTTATTCTATGCAATGGTCTTTGCGCTTGCTACAGCAATTTGAACAATAGCAGTCTATCTATTTTCTTTCTCTCCAAAACCCTTAGAGTGCGTGAATGTGTGTTTGTGTTTATGTGATTGTGTGTGTGTGAATGTGTGTGTGGTGTGGTGTGGGGGGGGAGTGTGAGGTAACTGTTTCCCTGTTTGTTTCCTGTTTCCCTGTTTACACTCTGTGTAGGCACCACTGCAGAGCACGTTGCCAAGCTACTGAGCCACTGGGACTGAAGAGCAGACACCGCTCCGCTCCAAAAGCTCATTGTGTAATGAGAGATGTCAAAAAGCAACAATTTGTGGCCAGTGTCATTCAGCAGTGAAGGATGATGCTATGTGAACCTGTTCATCCATTTCAAAATGACAATACATAATGTGTGTGAACTTACAATATGGCCGGTTTGATGGGTCTATGAACATGCAAAACTGCAAAGCAGCTCATGGCTTATAAATACTCATGAACTCCCATCAACTCCCACAACCCACATCCTATCTTCTCTCTCTCCCATGCTTTTACTGTTGCTCTGTCCAAGAGCATCCCATCTGATTTCCAGCCGTGAGAGCTGTTACTGTTTTAACTACCTGCACCACCAGGTTAATATCCAGACATTCCCCAAAACGACAGACACAAAGCATGTCAACACGCACAACACATATCTGTAAGCAGACGCTGGGCGAGCCATGAAATGATATCAATACAAGAGATCAAAAAATGAATACACACATAGAGCAGTGTAGTTCATTTCGACATTTGTTTCTCTGCTAAGCACTTAGAGATAATTACAACATTAGCCGTCCCCATAACACATTGGAATCAATGTTAAATGAACAATCTTAACGGTTGTGTTATTGCGCACGAGAATGAAAACAGTCTGCTTGTCTCTGGTGCAGCGTGACGTAAGTGTGAACAGACTCTTTTGGTGATGCATACATTTAGGAGAGATGCTGAAGCCTCAGTGAGACGGTGGACTGCAAAGAGGGAAATATGTGACTGACAAATGCACAACACATCGACATGTTATTCATCAATTCATTTTTCCTCTCCTTTTCCCTTTTTCTGCTTTTCACTGTTTTGTATCATTGTGTATCATCTTGTTAGACTGCAGACTAAACCCAGGTCCACTGATAGATGGACTGTGAGAGAGTTTCTATTTTAACCAGCACACTGGTTTCGTGGCCTGGAAACTCTGAGAGAAACTGCATGTGTGATGCAACTCGGCCGATCATTACAATTCCAGTCAGTGAATAAAATACACACAGGGGAGGGATGAAATGAAAAGTCCGAAAAAATAAGGGGGACACACAAGGCATATGAGGAGAAAGGCTGTTTAGTTAAGATGTAATATTTTCTGTAATCTTTCCAGAAAACTGATAAGATGTGAAATTGAGTCATTACGTTACATTACATGTTTACCATTGCATATATTATTCATTAGTGCACTTTATCATCCCTGCCCAACCCCTGTGGACATTTTCAGTGACTGCACTTAATCAAATGCCCCAGAATAAAGAATGAATCAGTCGGCTGAAAAAAAAAAACATAAAAGTGACAGAAATAACTGTTAATATAAACAGTCATTAGCTGCAGTCCTACTCAAAATAATATCTACACAGTGGTATCCAATCCAATCCCGCTTTATTTATAAAGCACAGAAAAAAAAACACACTGCAGTGTTCTCCTTCGTCTGCCTGGGTCCTCTGACAACAGACGCCATGAATTATGTTGATATAAGGACGTCAAACTGAAAACTACTATCTTTCCCAGCTCGCCTTATCTACTGTACTCATGTTTACCTCCCACATTACACCTCTAGACTTTATATCTGTTCCTTGAAAAAGTACCTGCCTCCAGTTAAATAAGCGTGCCGCCCAGGCATCTGGCCTCAGCGGTATCGCTGCTCTGTAAACACGGGAATCAGCATCTTTACGACGTGGTGGCAACATAATTAAACTGTGTGATGTGTTAGAAACGCTAAGGCGCCAGTTCAATGTCATGAAGTTAAAAACAAATGTAAAAAAATGAACAGTCTAATAGAGCAGTCCTGTAATAAATACTACCTTCATCAAGGTCATAATATTAAATGGAGTTGCTTATGTTATAAACGTGATGGACAGGATAACAGAAATACATCTTATGCACCTGTCAACAACAACACAAACCACATCTACCAAAATGATTCTAACCTTCAATAAGTGTTGTGTTAGGTTCCATCCATTTTAGATAAGCGTCCCTGACATAATGGCGGTTGTGTAAATAGCCCGAACCTATTGCTGTAGATGAGAAATCAATTGGGGCATTTCATAGGCAACGTTATGACACAAAATGAGACCATGAGCAATCAGAACAGACTTCCTGGTTTTGTTGGCTGACACGATTTTTGTGCCACGAACATCACACATAAGTATGAACTTCACACTAACGCGCTGAATGCTGAGAAGTGTATCGTCCAAAACACGAGGCCAAGTCTCTCTCACATGCATGCACATACACTTGCACATACAAATGGGTATGCACAGCTGGGGGCTATGCACCCCCCCACTCCACCCCCTGTCTACGCCTCACCACTGCCTCCTGAGACCCATGAGAAACCTGGGTGCACAACAATTACCTCATACTTAAGGGCACGCTGTTCATTTTTCGTCTTTCATTACTGCCTGCATCGACACTGAATCAATGTAATCAAAGGAGACAGCCCCAGTGGTCAGACAGACAAGAAGAGACTGCTAATCAAGATGTGTACTGACACAGTCAAGCGCACAAACACACGCACGCACAAAAAAAAAACAACAACAACAACAACCGCATGCACATATACAAAATGACCTGTGCATGTACAAAATTACACACACGTGCACGCTCACACACACACACAGATGAGTCCAGCAGATGTGTTTGCACAGTCTTTATTTGCAAACACATATGCACATAAACGCGAGCGCACAAAAGATGAAAACGGCCTTATAAAGAGCAGGATATTGGAGACAGCTGTGAAAAATGATCAAGGGATGACATCAATAACAGAAACGCTCTCACAGCACAGGATGCAGCTGCATCTTAATTGGACATGCAACTCATTACAACTGCTAGAGGTGGACACTCTGTGTGTGTGTGTGTGTGTGTGTGTGTACAGAGGGACCACTCAGGCACATTGCACAAGGTGAACTGGAGAAGCTGGCTGGGTCACTCAAACAGATGGGAAATAGTCTGCTACACATCAGCCTATAAGATGTCAAAGGGAATGAATGCACATTATATTTCCTGTCACTCGCCGGTTGCCTGTTGCACTTGATCAATGCTAAATGCTGCAAAAATAAGCGGCCTCTCTGACGGCTCAGAGTCACTGGGGTCTACAGGTCCTGTATCTGTCTTCTCCCCTGTCATGTCTTACATCATCGGTACAAGTGCTGCATTGAAAGAAAGGTGTACAGGTGCTCTTGGGTTCTGCAGACAAAGCCCAGAAAGATGCAGACTCAAAAGAGTTTGCGTGAGAAGTAGCCAGAGGAAAACAAAGGCTAAGCCAAAGAGGGCAGCAGAGGAGGATGTGGAGAAAAGGTAAAACACTCTCACCGCTTTCTGGGCAAAGATACAGTATTTTGTCTGAAGCAGAGAAAGACTCAAAGTTTCTTCGGGGCATTGATTCTTATCCAGGAATCCGCTGTGCAACCTTTCACTGATATCGCTCAAACGTGCTTCTCATCTTTGTGATGGAGACATTTTTTGACTATGGCTATGGCTCTGCAGTTTCTTTAGAAGATATCAAATGTGGAAATCTAATTCTAATATAGGGTTGGAGATTATGCCCCCCCCCCATAAAGAGCATGTCATTTCAGAGCTTTTTGAGCTTCCTGACCATAGAAAATACATGAATATAATATAATATATTATAACATATTAATGTTTTATGGGCAGAATATGAGCTTCTTATAATAAACAAATGCTATAAATATATATAATCACTTTACTTCTGCGTTATACACTTATATTTAACAGTATTGTGCCAGATGGTTTATGTTTTCCATCAGACTCCTTTATAATTACACTGCATTTCTATATATGATACTGAACAGCCACAGTTTTTCTGCTTCCTCAATCTAAATGTTTCCTGTTGATGAGAGGGTGAGAATCATATAGCAGAAATGAAAGATTCATGTTTTTGGATGTGTGACTTGATGTCAACCTGAAAAGACCTGGAATTAATGGCGTCTGAGCACAGACAGGAAATAGGCAAATGGCATTATGACTTGAGAGGGTTGTACTTTCAATTACACTTTAATGAGCTGAGACTGCCAGCTAAATAAGACATGGTCAATGGATTTGCCACAGCCATGCATCTTTAATGGATCTCACCTCAGGCTAATAAGGCTCTCACCGAGAAGATGATAATGACAGCTCTCGGCCACATCAAACCATCACATTGAGTCGTTTTTTTTCTTTTTCCTCTCCGTCCACAATTGGGAGAATCTTGACCACAGAATGGAGCTTTGTAAAGATGGAAAATGCAGCTAGTGCCTCTTAAGCCTCATGGTGGCCATATCTTATATGCACAAAGGAAGATGTGGCCATCCATAGTCCGTTACAAAAGGTACTACAAAAGGGATGTACAATATATCTGCAATCATCCCTAAATGATACCCCAAATTTAAAAAAACTTCCCAATAACATTTAATCAGGCCAACTTTCTCCGCCCTCGTGCTTATCTCTGGCTCTGGAGGACAGTGTATAATGGCTGCCTTAACTTTGGCGATGAAATCTGGTGGTGAAATCAGCAAAAATAAAACAAAGCCATTTATGACGAAAGTGCATGAGAGAGAATTAAAGGAAAAGAGCGTAAATGTGGGACAAAAAAAAAGGAAGGTGACAGAGGCGTACCTCCTATGCGTACCTCTAAACCGTATACACAGGTTGGATGAAAAGACTTCTGGTGAGAGCACACTTTTACTTACTCCATAACAAATGTCTAGCATGTAAACAAACGTGCCTGAATGGCTGTCATGTTGAGGCAAAATCTCTTTCAGCCGTTTTGTTGAATCAAAAGATATCACCATATCAAAAGGCTTGTGACGAAGCCCTGCAGCTGTACCCTCTTCAGCGCCTTCTGATCCTCGTTTAATTAAATCTGGGAGTGCAGGAGCCGCTGCTTACACACCTTCATGTGTCTGGACCTGTTGGATGCAAGAGATTATCAATATGCACATTGCACCTTGTTTCAGCCCAGTGAGAACCTGCTGAACTGAGCTGAGCTGAATGTCACACGGATCAACACGCTGCAGGAAATGACAGCACCAATTGCGTAATCATACAGAATTGTACAGGTAATATATGTATGCAAGTAGAGCTGGGGGCTGTGTTGGTGTCCCCAATGGTTTTCAAATGGGTTATGAAATTTGCCATTGAATGGAAATGAGCCTGACCGGTTTTGACATTGCCCCGATTATTACGATGCAAAGTGAAGAGTGGAGGAAGAGGAGTGAGCTGAAATGCCTTGCAGCCCGGACTGACTGGGAAGCACAAATTGGGGAAGATCCACTGAGGTCAGCAGATTTATGGCAGATAACCTCTGTCTCTCCAGTTCAGATAAAAGCGTGACTGTACTGCAGCAGTGTGGCACAAACGTATCTATCATTTCTGTGTTAATCCAGTTTTGCTCTACATGGAATGAAATGATATTGGATTGCAGCTTGAATTCCAGGGATCGTCCTTTTATTTTAGTTGGCTGGATGTGTGATACACTTCCAGCATAAAAAACAGGGGGGAAAAAATGGCCCGTACTCAGTAGCTCAGAATACAAAGTCAAAGCTGAGTCATACGACTGGAGTCTTATTCAGCGTCCTATATAAGTGAGAGAAGCCTGAAGGATCGTTGCATGGTGCACATGTATATATGTGTGTATGTGATCAATACATCTAAATCTACCAGTGTCTGCAGATGACAGGAGTGTCCTGTGCTGATGTCTCTTGTGGCCAGCAGCGTTAGCACAACGTTGGCAGCACCACTGCTCAAATTCTTCTATGTATTCAAATCCCAGGCTGAGCATTCTCCTGGTGGACAGCACTGTTTGGTCTGATAAAACCTGGAGAAATCCTTTTTGTTTGCAGCACAGCTGGATGGCAGCTGCAATCCAAGGCCACCTCAAAGGTAATTACTAAAACAAAACCCTGAATACGCATGCACGCACACAAACACACACGCACAAATGTCTGAAGCCAGTTATTGAACCCGTTCCCCTGTATATGCACTTAGCAATGGCTGAACACTGTGGACTCACTACTCAGTTGTAAACATATCAATGAAAAAATGACTTCATGCTTAAATTGTAGCAGAAGACGAGTTTTATGGGCAGAACACCTTGTACTTGAGCCGCTGGGGTCGATGGGATTTCAGGGTTCTGTTGAAGGGCATTTTGTTAAAGAAATGCCTTGGCAGAAATCCACGTTGCCTTGAATAAATAAGTAAGAAATAAGTAAGAAATTCTATAACCTCAACTGCACCCTTCCTGTATTCAACCCTTCTATCATCATCATCATCAATCATTCAAACGGCTCTTCCATCCATCACTCATTTCTCCACAGCCTTCATGCCCTCCCTGTCAGATCACTCCGACACAGGTAAAGCACTGTCATCAGCACCACCTGTTCCCCCCCTTGCTGAAATCTCGGTCTCCTGTTACATAAGCAGAGACTTGCGCTGTTGCAATGCAGCATCAGACACCGTTGTGCAACAGCATTAAAAATACCTCAGGGTCAATGTGGAGGAAAGCGGAAAACAGGATATCAACAGAGTTATTCTGGTGTGAAGAACAGAAGAAGAAAAAAAACGAGCGATGCTCCGTCTTTAACGCGAAGGTCAGAATGCACGATTCATCTCTTGTTTTATAATACTGCACAACACTTCTGCATGTCATCCTTCAATACTTTACCAGCACATAAGCCTGGAAGAGTAGGTGGTGATAAATGGGTCAATACAGCTGAAAGTCAGCTGCTCATACTGTACATTCAAATCAAAGTGTCTAACATCATCTTTTATTCTAATGTGAACAAATGAAATTATTATCACCTCCTGTGTTTTGGAAAAGACAACGTCTAAATATCCCAGTGATCAACTCACCAAAAAAAAAAAAAACACTTTAATGCTAAATATAACCCATCACAGTGAGGCACAGCTTTGTACTGAGTCTTAAATCTCTTGTCAACACAACAAGCTCGAAAAAAGAAAAACCCTTTAATTTCACAAAGGAAGCCACACAAATGCTTTTGCTGTTGTTGGGGTGTTATTGCCGAGCTAGTGCTGCAGCTTAGGTTGTAATAATCCCAACAACAGAGCAAGACCCGCCACCCTCTACTTCAAAACCTCTCTGCGCTCAAATATTTATAGCTTTCAAAAGTCCCATTATGCCGTATTCATATTTTGTCAGCAATGGGGCTCGTCTGGAGTTCAAATCCTGCAGGCTGGATTCAGCAAATCATTGTGCATCTATTAAACTCCCCCATAAAAAAAAAAGACTTTATGTTTTTGCAAATTACCGACAGCCAATCAAATTTGTTCCTTCAAAGAATTCACCGAGTGACTGTAAAACAATTTGTCAACGCTTTGTCGCGCTTCATGCGTTGGTCCCGTAAGAGCAGTAGAAGCAATAGATCAGGACGGTGGGTCCACAGAGAAGGATTGTGTTGTTAATGAAGTGTGGAGCGGAGCCACTGAGGGGCTGTGTATGTCACCAGATTTACAGAGCATCAACCCCGTGATTCCCCGCAGCTCTGAAACAATGAGGAGGTGATTGGAGTAAATGACACTGCAGTTGTCAACGCCGCGACTGCTTACAGGCATTTGATGCACTCGCTCTCTCTCTCTCTCTCTCTCTCTCTCCTTTTCTCTCTGACAAACAAATTGTCTCTCTCCCGTTCTTCTGCTCACACACATGCACAAAAAACTGACTTTTTTTTCTCCCAACCTCCTACGCTCTCTTTATCTCTCTCTGATGTTCTGTCTGTAACCCGCTTTCCCCCCCCCCAAAAAAAATGTCAACACACAGCAGCAGCAAAGTTACACACTGATCAAGCACCAAGTCACTATTCTTTCTCATAACCGTCTTAGCCCACTCCTCCTCGGGTTATGATGCAACAAACGAATGTCAAAAAAAAAAAAACGACATCCACATGGACACATTTTTTTCTTTTATCGAGATGATTTTAGCAGCATGTACGGCGTGAAGGTCAAATGTCGACTGAGAGGGAGTTTTGTTTTCTCCAGGTTTTGGAGCTGAGGATAAAAGATCATATTAAGCGATTTCAGAAATAAAGATTTTTTTTTTCTTTAGTCCAGAAACTATTCTCTAACTGCATTTTAATCCCTGAAGTGTCACTGACGTGTGCCAGGACGTTGCTGAAGATGCTTCAGGATGCCACATCAGTGAGGCTAGTTTATGTGTTTTAATACTTTTTGGATGAGAGCACCGTTCTGTGGCCCAGGAGACGTCTAGCGCCTCCTATCTTTATCAGCATTTGGCAGCTCAGTCAATACTTCTTAGCAAAACATACTTGGATGCTATGTAATAAATAATGCGTTATATCTAATTAACACTATGGATGTCAAAGACAGAGCAGTTGTCTAAAGTAGTGATCAGACACTACTAACAGATTTGGCAGAAAGCCTCCTCCATGGCAATAATGACATCATGCTATTTTCACTCTCATAGTTACGACATCAGTGCAACTTGCTGTGTTCACCCCTGCTGTTTTCAACAGCTGCACAAATGTTTTCTTTTTTTAAAAACAGGCTCATTTTCCCCACTGTCACGCACACGGTAAGACACAGTGTCATAACAGAGGAGGGTAAATCCATCCTCCATAATGTGGACCTGTGAGAAATAGCTTTCTGTAGTTGTAGTGACGCGTGAGAATATGACAGTGGGGGGTGAATCACGTTAAAAATCATCACATTTGTACACATACACAAGTGCAGGCGCACAAATACGTACACAAATACACAGGGCCAGCGGGATGGAGGTAGAGAAGACAGGAGGGGAGGAGGTGCTATAATTGTGCACACAGATAATTAATTCATAAAATTTAAATTATGGAGGCACACAGAAGGCAGGGTGGCTTTAAAATTGCAAGCAGCTATAGGAGCCACGAGACGCTGCATATTTCCCCTGCGCTATTAGCATCATCAGTTTTAAGGCGGAAATTGGGAAGAGAGGCGATAGATGCAACAAAAAAAAAAGGAGATACGGTGGACGGAATAAGAAAGGGAAAATGGGTCATTAAAAATAATGAATACAAGACAGAGTTTTTTTTTACTGCAGTTTTTTTCAGGAACCTGAAAATAACAGATCACCTGAAGGTAGAAGTGAAAGATGTAATGTATTAAATAACAGGAGGGTAAAGAGAGAAGAGAGAGAAGAGAGAGAGAGATGTGAATTTACACAGGTGAACTTTTGATTTTTTTTTTTCTATATTATATAATGGGATGATCCAGATGCCAGAAAAGAGGTGTGTAATAAGAGATGAGAGGTAGAGGACCAGACCTACAGAGAGAAAGAGGGGCAGGGTAAAAAAAATGGAGAGAGAGAGAGAGCAGAAAGCAAGATGAGTTGTAAAAAAAAATGGAGGAGATGACAATACTGGGTGACGAGGGGGAAGGGAAGAAAAAAATGGGAAAGAGGGAGGAGGGTGAAAGAGAAAGAGGAATGGATATGAGACAAAGCGGGGGGGGGGGGGGGGGGGGGGGGGGGGGGGGGGAAAGGAGTGGGCGAGTGCAACAGGGGCTGATAGACAGACGAGAATAGAAAACTAATTAATAATCAAAAACTGCAGGCAGGTGTGGAGAGAGAGTCACAGCGAATGGAGAGGAACATAGTGATGGACGCAGTCCCACTCTGTCCACCTGCTGAGACACGAGACACGAGACACGAGACACGAGACACAAGACACGTAGCTTCCCTTCAGACGCGGCACTATTCAGTATGACAGAGAGGTAGAGGCAGAGGCAGAGAGGGGAACAGGGAGAAAATAGGGTAAAGAGAGTAAGAATGGGTCACACACACACACACACACACACACACACACACACACACACACACACACACA